>JABTTQ020003247.1:0-204640 GCA_016081115.2 Rehmannia glutinosa
TTTTTCAATATTTTCAAACCGAATTGTAAGTTGCTGTCGACTTAAGAGTTTGATTTTAAGTCGCGTTTTTTAGAAAAAACAAACACGCGGTTTTTCAGCAGTTTGGGCGGTTTTTGGTTTTAACGATTGCACGTGAATATTATCTAACAATCAAAATGAGCAAAAAAAAACTTATCAATTCGATAACTAAAAGTTAATGATATGTTGTTGTTTAAATTCAATATTATAACAACTACAATAACATATAATAGTTGAATCCCAATAGATATGGGGAGTGTTTGTAATCACTAAAAAAGTGTTTCTTACATTTTTGCTTAAAAACACTTTTTTGTATTTGCAAGTATCAACGCTTTATTTAATCATAACCTAAAAGTATGGAGAGAGGTGCTTTAGATTTGTGCTTCTACTCCTAGTTTAATTTTTATAAACAAATTATAAGCACTCTACAACTTTTTCACCTAACTCAACTTCTCGATTCTTAACTTTTGATTTTATTTTCAAACTCTATCAACTTCCTCGATTCTTAACTTTTGATTTTATTTTTCAAACTTTATCAACTTCTAATTCACAACTACTCTTACTTTTTACAATAAATTATTTTGTTTTCTAAAAGCATAAGTTTTGCAAACTCTCCCATTAACTTCAATATGTCAATCACCATATCACAAATTTCCCAAAATAAATCTCGTTATACAATGTACATCCATAACAAGAAATGAAGGCTTTGATGTATTAAATTATTAAGTAAATTGACAATACCCACAATAAACCAATGAAAATAATTAATATAACAATTCATAATTATACACAAATATACTATAGATTGAGAGAAATGTAATAATATATATTGAATATATATACGTATATATAGTATTCTATTTGCGGTGCGGTCGGTGCGGTTCGAGACTTGAAATTGTAATTGCACCATCTTTTATGCGGGTCGCGGTCTTGATTAAAAATTTAATCGCGGTTTTTCCAATAAATAAGCATTTGCGGTGTGGTGCGGTTTGATTCGGTCGGTTTTAGCGGTTTTTTGGTTTTGTTGATCACCCCCTACAAATGATTATGTATTAACCAACCCTTCGATGTTAAACTTCAATAGAGATAGGTCATAATTCAAAGAAAGATGAGAGTGACTCTACTCCTATAGTTCATTGACATGATGAACTACAAGAGTGGAGGGATTAATTGAGCTGGCCAGATGAGTCATTCCAAGCTATGGTCTTTCTCAGTACAACAATACATGGACAGCATGAGCCTTATTATGAGTGGTACTCAAGTTGATTGGATGATTTATAAGAGTTATGGAATTTCTAGATAAATTACCATTTCCTTTGATTATCAATGCTATGCAGCCTTTGCATATTTCCATGCTATAGCAGGTGGAAGAATGAAAATGACAATTTTTGCAAATTGAGAATAGGAGAGAAAAGTGGAGTGGATTCATAATCAGAACTTTATTTTCCACCAAATACAAGGTACCTTAATTGTGTTTCTTTATATAAATATACAGATATAGAATTGTGAATGAAAATTCCGTATGGATACAAACCATCATCATTGTGCCCTTCATCTGGCAAATACTTCTAAAACAAGAAATAATATGATTTATGAACCTTTACCATGCTTATTTCTGATTTGACGGAGTGAGGTTGCAAATTTCTATATTGAACCAATTAAATGTGAAATAAACTAAAAATGTCGGATGGAGATTACAATAATGTTTAACCATGGATTATGACACCATTAGGTGCTCTTTATTTTTGGTTTAGCGAATTGATTACATTAAGTGCAATTTGATCTAATTCTTGAGATTCTTGGATTTAATATTTCTTTTTTCTTTGACAATATGGGAATTCTTTATTACTCTGTTTTCATCTAGTGGAAAAAAAATTTGGGACGCTACTTCAATACCGTTTAATTTTGTGAGGTTTAAAGCGACTTTTAACTTTGACTTGTTGATATTTAAGCGTCATAGTGTAATGAGTCATATATAGAGTTATTTGGCCAATTGATTTCTTGATTAGGTGATTACCTATATATATATATATATATATATATATATATATTGTGTGCCTACCTGTCACTTGACTGAAAGGATATCAACATTGCATATTGCTCCATTTCTAATTGGTTAGTTTAGCCTGAACCAAAAATTGATATCTCCAATTGTGGAAAGAGACTTATTCACTTGTCAATTAGCAATAGGCTATCGTGATTTGATTTATAACAACATATCGATTATACATTAATTTTTCTAGAGGATTTATTGATTATGACTTAACATTAACCCGTTGATGGGTCGGATTTCTCGATAAATTAAGCATTATTAGTAGCTATTGTTTGTGAGTCCTTTGATGATGCCTTGATTTGTTGACACATTTGGTGATTATATATAACTTAAATTATTTATTAGCCACATTACAACTTGGATTTCTTGAATAGTTCAATTATTGTGAGCACAATCTTTTATTAACTTGATTAGTGCAAATTATTTATTAGTCTTCAGATTTGGGGGACTTGCCAACCCATGATCTCCTCTATATACTCGATTGATCTATAAAGCTTGTCTAGTTTTGATACAACATGAGAGCTGAGTTAGTGAGGTCAGAAGACCTACTGTAGCCACAACGTGAAAACAGAGCTAGATGATGATTTTGAACACTTATTAAAATATGCTATGAGAAATAATTCTACCTCTTGCAATTCACTTTGTGAACAAGAAGTTGGGGGACTAATTGATACGGCCTAAATTGGCCCTATTAAATTGGATCAATAAAATTTGGGCCTCAATATTAGAAATGGGCCCAAATACGAATATGGACCTATTGAAGTGCCTACTTGGTGGAATCTTATATAAAGGAGTATTCTATTCTCCTATCTTCTACATTACTTCTTGACATGAATTATTTTCCTTTGATAGAGTGTTGACTTGAGCGTCGGAGAGGTGTGACGGAGCAACCCTCCGGCCCTCTTTTTGTGTAGAGTTAACGATGGAGTTCGAGTCGGAGCATGGATTCGGGATGGCGGAGTAATTCTAGGATCAACCATTGATATTTCCAATTTTTGGCATCTAGTCATTTCTTTCCCTCAATTTGTATATGAGTGAACATTACTTGTCCATGCTTGAGTCAACATCATAGCTAAATTTAGTCCGCACAAGCCAATTTAATCCCTATCATCAATGATTTTGGAATAAGATATCCAGAACATTATAAATTGGACCAAATGTACAATTTTAAAAAGACAATGGTTGTTAACATTACCTTTAAAACATAAATGATTAAAAATTATTTTGGCCAAACTTAAAAGGACGAAAATGTTATTACTCAATTCTGTAGATAAAAACCCCTAATATCTCCTCAAAACTTCCCTTTTGCAGCTTTAATATTGGAAATGGAGACAAGCCATCCTGGAATTCCATCCATGGGTTTCCCTAAAGATTTTAAATGCCCTATTTCCATAGAGCTGATAAAAGATTATGTAACAATCTCCACAAGGGTAACCTCTGACGAAAAAAACACATCGACAAGTGGTTTCACACTTTCAAGAAAAATATTTTCCTTGCCACAATGCAAAACATCGAGAATTTAGACATGACTCCAAACCATACCCTCAAGAGAGTAACTGTCACACGGCACATTTCACAGCCTTTTTCCAACACCACCACCATTGACCATGCACGAAGAATTGGCAGCTCTTCTTGGGACGATGGATTCTACCCCCTTTAAGGTAAGTCGGAATGGGCGAGAAAACAAAGGATAAATTTCAAATCACAAAAAAAAAAAAACACAACTATCTTTCAAAATTACAAATACTCCCTTGCTATGTGTCTGTTTTACTAGTTAATGACTAATTTAGATACATACATGCCAACACTTTTGAATCACTAATGCACATACCTTGACTATTGCCATGAAAGTTGTTTTCTCTATGTTAAAAAATTTGAAGACCCTTTATAAGAATTTTACATATTTATTGCATCTAGAATACACTATTGTAGAAACAATTTCTTAATTGTAATGACATTCGGTTGTCGCAAAAGATCAAAGTCGCCGCATAAAATAAATCTGGCCTCAGTAGCCACATGGCGTAGCCACATGAGACGGTGCGGTCAACGGACCGCACTAGATTCAAATTGCTCTATTAAATTTGGGTTGGACCATGTGCACTGGAACTTGGGTAAATTTTGGTTGACCATTACTAAAAATTATTTTATTAAAAAAATTAAATTAAACTTCAAAAGGCTAAAAGAATTAAGAATCACATGAGCCAATTAAGGCATTGAATGCTCCAAAGTTGATAATATATATCTTCATGGGAATAATTTTCAAATAAGTTTTTTGGATATAAAAGTCAATTTTTCATAATAATAGTTGTTTGGTTGTTAATTTAGATTGACTTTTGGGACAAGATGTGAGGCCACTTAGGGGAGGGGCACAGGCCCCTAAAAATTTTAAAAAATAATATGAGTATTTTGGTACTTTCAAATTTTAACCTTAAAATAAATATAAAAATAGAAAAAAGTCTTCAATTCCTTCATTCTTATTTCCCTTCCCATTTCTTAATCTCGAAAAATTGAGTCTTGGTAATTTTTTTTGTTTCTCAAAATTTTGAACATTTTCTTCTACTCCACCGTAAACTTGAACTCGGATTTTTGCATTATTCTCTTGCGCCTCTATTTGTCTTTTTGGGGATGATTTATGGTTTATTATCAAATTATCATTAAAGAATTCAATATTGGAGATGAGTTATTGAATGATCGTTTTTGTAACACACATTGAAGAAGATATTTTTAAAATATTAACAATGAAACTATTATGCAACTATTTTAAAATATGAAGAACAAAATAGTTGTTATGATATATTGATGTAATTATATTTTTATTATTTTTTAATATTAAGATGTATGATTTAATACAATGATTTTATCAAAATTGGTATTTATTTATAGTTTTATTTTTAGAGTGATGTATTTTTGTTCATTTTTATTTAATGTTTGTTAGGTTCATTGTTCTAAAAAACGCTAATACGGTGGAGCCTAGCGCTAAGCAAAGTTTGCGGGGTTAGGCATGATCTAATTAGGAGAAAAATGTAGGCGGACAAATGACACTATAAGTGGGGATTTGAGGGGAGCTCGACAAAGATTTTTAGAACAATAATTGGGTTCACTAAACAAAATGGTCCCGGCACGTCATTTTGATTTTGGATAAATCACTTCTCCAAAACGTTCACTCAAGATAACCCGAAATTGGAAGTATGAAAATTGGCAAAAAGCGCTAAAGGTACAACCGTCATATTTGCTTTTTTATTAAAATATTTTTATTTTTGTTTTTTAAAAATTTGCGCGGTAATCGCCAAAGAGAAACAATTTTTTTACCGCATTGGCTAAAAATCCTAGCTTCAGCCCATGGTTGCGAGAACCCATTCTCATAAAAGCATTGTTGCCACTATTTTATAGCAATGTATTAGCAGCGTGTGGTCACAAATAACTCGGCAATCACATTTCCCTCTGGGCTGATGTGGCATTACTATTCCACCACGTTTTGTTGTGGTTCTTCTTGTTCCTCGAACTCATCCGCTGCTCAATAGTTGATTTCACAAACATATCGTAAACATTTCAAGTCCCTTTAATATTTAAACCCAATACATTAATATTTTTGCTAAAAATCTAATATTTTGCTAAAAGTCTAATATGTTACATGCCATCTATCTGAAATAAATGTATTGCACACACCTGTCAGTGCAACGGTTCACGAACATTATCTAAGACGCTAGCTCTACTTACACGAACTAGGTTTTCCAAACCACCATTTCTAGTTAACGCTTCGTTTGCATCACTCGACCATTCCACGTAATACACCATTTCTCGTAGGTGTAATCGGCCAGAGAAATAATCCTGAAATAAAAACAAAATATACTAAACAACTTGAATAATTCATAATGTAATGCATAATGATTAAAATGAAAAATATGAACTAATTAAAAACGTACCAACAAGCTATCAAAGACATGTGTTCATTGATGCAATAGGATCTCATCCCATGAATAGTGGAAGAGCTCACAATGGTCTCGTGTATGGATCCCAATCTGTCTTTGTCGTATAATGATCCATCAATGCCTAAGGACTTCCATATATCGCCTCACTCGTCGAACTCTATATGGATTTTTCACCATTCGATGTTTGTCGCTGGGCTTTTCTCCTTCGCCCGCCTCGTCCCTTATGAACTGGAGGGGTTGCATAGCATTAGAATAATGCATTTTAGTCTATTAACCGTACATATTCCGCACAAAATTCTATTAACATTGTTGTTCAACTAAGCCTAATCACTCAAATCCTCAGTTTGATCTTCCCATCCGATGGATGTGCAGTCGATGATGGAGTACTAGAAGCAGGTGGGGCGGAGGTGGAAAACTGGCCAAGGCATGTCCGGATGCAACTGTGTAAAGGTCTCCCTCATACTGGCAATCTACTCCTGGATGGGTGGCAGGCTGGCAGCGAAAGTCCTGCGTGGAAGACTGGGCCCGATACCAGTCATATGTCCTCTCCGCTGTCCCAAAATCTCTCGCATAATAGCATGCTCATTGACATGCTCAGGGTCTACTGCTAATGCCTGTGCAAATCTCTCCTGAATACGGTGCTACAAGTTGGAAATTTAAAGTATTAGATAACTTATAAATTGAAAATTAAACTTACTCAATACATATTAATTGCATTTATTAATACTTACATAGGTCTGCTCCGCTCGAATTCACCCAAACACCCTTACGCGTATGCATGTTTTTTCCAATTTTCAACCAGCAACAAAGGCTCACGCGTCTCCGTGTTGGCCTGTCCAAAATTAATCCGACATTTAACAAAACAATAAGTATGTAATCCAGAGCAAAGAGGGTTTTTAAAAGCAAAGATGAACTGACACACACTTCAGTTGTATTTTAAAAAGCAAAGAGGGTCCATATTAAAGTCAATCATGTATTTTTCTACACTAAGTGCCTTAGCAGTTGTCAAATATTTAAGTATGATGTTCAACTCTAAAAGCTGATTAGTATGAATTTTGGATTTTATTCGTAATTGATTGACAAAATTTTGCAGAATTCATCTTTCTTCCTAAGCTGTACCAACCAATTAATGAAACGAAAAACCTCACATATCAATGCTCAATCCCATAGCCATAACACTGAAACCAGTGAAAGATCTTCACCAGTTCCTTTGGGATATCATGATAAATCTTTTCAAGTTATCAAATCATATTTACAAAAGTCTTAAATATTTGGCCAGGGATTAACATTTTGAACTAGACAATTAGAGCCAGAAAATAAAAGTCTTAAATATTTGGTCAGGGATCAACTACTGCAGGATGAATCGGCTGTTTCAAATATCAAAAATCTGGACTATAATATATATGTACTTAGCAAGAAGGACATTGATATGCTCCTCAAGATTATAGTATACTCACATACTATATCACAACTTATTACCTTCTTAAACCGGTGTTGGGTGTATGAGATACGACCTTGAGTGCTATTCCACCATTGTTTGCTTCGGTTCCACTTGTTCCTCAAACTCGTCCGCTGCACAAAAATCAATTTCACATGCATATCATATATTAAGGATTAAAGTTGAAAGCTATAATTTCACAAACAATATCAAACTAATCAAAACCAAGAAAAATCTTACAAGAAGAATTACCAATACATACAAAAAATCAGTTGAACAAGTTTATAACAAATAGAAAACTGAATAAGAAATACTTTCCTCTAAAATGACTTTCCAACACTTGTTCAACTAAGTTTACCAAGAAAACTGAACAAGTTTATAACAATATCAAACTGGACTGTCCCATTTTTGAATCAGCAGATGAGTGTGATATACTTTCCACTTTCCTCTACAATGACTTTCCAACACCTCCTAATTCAATTTCTTCTCTCCATCATTCAACTTAGAACAAGTAATTCATGAAGCAAGGCTATTTTACAAGCAAACTAAGATGAATTCCACAAGTTTATCACAAACAATAACTAAATGAATAATTATTACCTGCCACTTGTCTGAAATGAACATATCACACACACTCTGCCAGTGCATCGAGTCCCAAACATTTGCTAGTACACTAGCTCTTGCACGATCTAGGTTCTCCAAACCACCATTATTTTTAAAGTGGTCGTGCAGATCACTCTTCCAGTCTCTGTAACGCTTCTTTGCGCCCCGCATTCGACCATTCTCGTAATACACCATTTTGAGGTGTAATCAACGGAGAAATAATCCTGAAATATGAACAAAACATATTAAACAGCTTGAATATTTTATCATGTAATGAATCATGATTAAAATAAAGAACATACATTAATTAACAACGTACCAATAACCTATCAAAGACCTGTGTCCGCTGATGCAATGGGATCTCATCCCATGAATAGTGGAACGGCTCACAATGGTCTCGGTAAGGATCCCAACCCGACTGTCGTATAATGGTCCATCAACGTTTAAAGACTTCCATGAATCGTCTCGCTCGTCAAACTCTACATGGATTTTGTTACCATTTGACGTTGCCGCTGGACTTTATCTCCGTTCGCGTCCCTCGAACCTTGCGAGCAGGAGGTGCTGCCAATTAGCATAGAGGCAATTTACGGCCATCAGAAAAATATTTTAGTGTAAAAGGAACTGTTTAATAATTAAAATAAAGAACAAAAAAACAGATATATCAGAAGCATGTGGCACTTGCAATTGCAGGTCTTATACAATCCTAAGAAAACATATATTATTCCTTTCAATCTTCTACAAGGCCAAACAGGTATATCAGAAGTATATCCAATGGTTTGCCTTTGTGTGTTCTCTGTCAAGTTGTTGTTGTTGTTTTTACGCCCTTTTAATCTGTTCTAAGTAGGCAGATTCATAATCATAAACATTCTAAAAGAACCAAAAACAAGAAGTTTTACACAAAAATAAACACAAGTTGTCAAGCACAAAGCAAAGAACACAAAATATAAAGCTCATTTGTACAAGACTCTATTGTAACTTTCAGGGACGGATCCAGAAATCTTTCACAATGGGGGCACAAAACAATGACATTTATAAACTATATAAAAAGAAATTATTGGAGCACACTTACTATGAGCTTGTAGCCCAAGTAGTATCTTTCACCCTTTGCAAGGATATTGATCGAGTTCGAACCTAAGTGTTTGAGTGTCTTTGAGATTTACCTTCTTCCTCCAACCACTCCTCCCAACTTATTAAAAAAATTGTGGAACACACATTATTTACTGAATTAATTATTTTTAAAGTTAAATAATTAGCAAAAATACCACATTAAAAACAATTAGTATGTCACACTTTTTTTTTTAAAACATAAATAACTAATATTCAAATTTGTAAGAAAAATACTAAATAATAAAAAGACAAAAAAAAGAAGAAAACTTATGGGGCACGTGCCCCCATAATGAGAAACGTGTGTCCGTTACTGGTACCTTTCCTTTTTCAAGACTCATGTGGTAATATACTACAGGAAATTGTACCTTTCCTTTTTCAAAATCACCCTCCGCTTAAAATACCTTTTGACAAAATAGCCAGGTCATCAGATTTCGTCCTAATGGAGATTATTAAAAATGGATGCTCATCTTATAAGATAAACCACACTTTACCATACTTGGGTAGATATGTTGATACACACACTAACCACTATTATGTCTTCTACATAAGGTGGACTAAGTTTGACAGAATGCTTTTCAAGCATCATTCAGGCCTTTAATTAGCTACAGCTTGAGTACAAATTGTGCCGACTCATGACATAGTTCTGACAAGTTTCTGAAATCAATATTTCGTCAACAGGAAATAAAAAACTGTCAAACTTAACAAAGGAGGTCTATAACAACACAGGAGACTGCAAGGCCATGCATTCTTTACTCTATTTGCTAGCCAGATGACTGCTAAAATAGTCTCGACAAATTGAACAATATAGTTGAATGGTAGTAGTCAAGTTATGTCAAAATTGGTCACATTAAGGCTACCGTTTACAAAATATCTCTATTCTTTGCTTCAATATGTTGCAGTTGCACAGAGTCCAATCATGTTCATGCTGATGTGTTGTGTTAACTTGGTAAATGATATTATTTTTGCGACAATATAGCAACAACTTAGCGATGGATGATATTATTTTTGCGACAATATAGCAACAACTTAGCGATGGATTTGTTTGTCGTTAAATATAGCGATGGACATCGCAAAGTAAGGGTAATTAATAAAATTAATTAAAAATAGCAACGAAATCAAAGTAAGGGTAATTAAAAAATACAATAAAATTAATTAAAAATAGCGAAGGAAACTCTGTCGCTAATTATAAAAAATGTGTTGAAATAACGACGGATTATCCGTGGCTAATTTAGCGACGGAAAAATACGTCACTAATTTTGAAAAAATATTTTAACTTTAGCGACGGACATTCCGTCGCTATTTTTTTTTTTTTAATTTTGTTTATCTTTAATATATATATATTTTATAAACTTGTATTCACACAATACATTTTCGAATACAAAAATATTTGCACAAAATATTTAATACATTACAAAACACACATCCGAATAAAATATGTTGTACAACACATATGCCACAATAATAGTAATAAAATATATAATATATATGCAAGAAATGCTATGAAACATGAAATACAAACATCTATCCAGTAGGTATTGTCAAGGAGGAGGCGTCTGTCCCTGGAGGCGGATATCCATCATCATACGCGTCATCTCTTGTACATGTGACTGCAACTGAGAATAATCACGACGATTCTTCTCCAGCTGCTCATGTAACCTGGCACGCTCAAGATGATCCTCCATCTATCCATCCAGTTGAGCACGCTCCTCGCTCTCCTTCGCGAGCTGCTCTTGCAAAGTCACCATCTGCGCATTCACTTTCTCAGGCATCTGTCTCCTTAATGTCTCATCATCGATCTGTGGAGCGCTAGGAGGGACCCTACTGGGACCACCAATGGTGGTGAACAAACACGTCCGACTCCCGAGGCCATAGACCCCCTGCTTCTCATCGTGCTGACATTTAGAAATATCTGTGTCACGTCGGCGGAGCCCTGACCTCTAGAGCCTCCTCTGCAGCTGTTATACGTGCCTTGATCTTCTCCAGCAAGAAACATTAACATAAATTACAAATGGCTCTATGAATAGAAGTATATTGTGAAAACTTAAAGTATTTTAAAGTTATACTTACACATATCTCCTGAAATTTGTCATCGACATATGTACCATCTTCCTTCATATGACGTGCAAAAATATTTCGTGAGCATTAGGTTCAGCCCGTTTCTCAATTTTGCCGCATCCCTAAAAAAGTGATAAAAACAACTTAAAATTGTCTGAAAAAACTTCAAGTAAATGAAAATTTACTTATGAGAACATTAGTATATGCTCATCGAGAAGAGCGAGTCGGCGTGGCAAGAACAACCTCAAACCAGGTCCCACGATGCTGGGAGATCCTATTGTTGCTTTGTTTTTTTAGAAAGAGCAACAATCTCGGTAGGCTCAATAGACCAACCATATCTTCCAGGCATCATCGAACACAACGGTACACGTTGATAAAATTAGCCAAATTGTGTTTCTAATGATGCCTGGAAGATATGGTCGCTTATCGAGCATACCGAGGTGGTGGTAGCTCTTTCTAAAAAGCGAGCAACAATAGAATGTCCGAGACAAGGGGCCTGGTTCAAAGTTGCTCTCGCCATGTTGGAGAGTCTCGCTTCGACGTTGAACATACTAATGTTCTCGTAAAGTAAATTTTCATTTACTTGAAGTTTTTCCGAATAATTTTAAGTTGTTTTTAATACTTTTTACGGATCGGCGAATCGAGAACGGGCGGGAACCTAATGGTTACGAAACATTTTTTTGCGCACGCATATGAAGAAAGATGGTACATATGTCGATGACAAAGCTAGGAGATAAAAAGTATAACTTTAAAATAATTTAAGTTTTCATTATATACTTCTATTCATAAAGTCGTTTGTAATTTATGATCTTTTTGTAGGAAGAGGTCAGGCACGTATAGCAACCGCAGAGGAGGCTAGAGGGACAGGGCTCGCCGACATGACACGAGATATTTCTAGATGTCAACACGATCAAGAAGCCCAGGGTCTACGACCTCGGGAGTTAGCGTGTTTGTTCACCACTATTGGTGGTCCCGAGGCCCCTCCTGGCGCTCCACGATCGATGATGATGAGACATTAAGGAGACAGTGTCCTCGAGCAAGTGAATGCACGAGATGGCGACTGGCAAGAAAGGAAGCTAGAGTTGGAGCGTGAGTGAGCGTGCTGTTCACCGCATGCGTGAGATGGAGAAGGATCATCTTCGGGCCAGGTTACATGAGCAAATTGGAGAATACGATTATTCTCGATTGCGATCCACAGTGTACAAAAGAGATGGCGCGTATGATGATGGATATGCGCCGCCAGGGACAGACGCCTCCTCCTTGACAACACCTACTGGACAGAGGATACACATTTGTATTTCATGTTTCGTAGCATTTTTTGGATGTATATATTACATACTTTTATTACTATTATTGTGGCGTATGTTTTGCGCAACACATTTTATTCGAACGTGTGTTTTGTAATGTATTAAATATTTTGCGCAAATAATTTTGTATTGAAAAGTGTATTGTGTGAATACAAGTTTTACAGGTTTATAAATATAAAAAATATGTATTAAAAATAAACAAAAGTAAAAAAAATAATTCAAATAGTGACGGAAAGTTAAAATACTTTTTCAACATTAACGACGGATTATTCCATCGCTGAAATTAGCCACGGATAATTCATCGTTATTTCAACAGATCTTTTATAATTAGAATTCCGTCGCCATTTTTAATTAATTTTTTAGTTTCGTTTATTTTATTAATTACCCTTTTTTGTAAACGGATTTGTCCGTCTATATTTAATGACGGACAAATTGCCGCTAAGAGTTGTTGCTATGTTGTCGCAAAATAATATTATTTACCAAGTTATACCGACAAAGATTAACTACTTTACGACTTGAAATGATCATGCGTCGTTATTTGTTTGCCGCACATTTTAATGGCAGAATTTTTCCATCGGTAATCCTCTTACCGACGGATTTTCTTTGGTTAGTGACGGAAATTTCCGCGCTATTTTGTTGTTTTCTTGTAGTGACAATCCTAACACATCAAAAATATCATACCATATTTAGACAATTATAGAATTATATGAAATTGGCTCCAAGTTGCATAAAAGAATGATGTTTTCAAGGTGAACATGGTCAACGAACTTAGCACCAAATCCATTAGAATCTAGGGTTAAATCAATACCCTCACCACAGTTCCTATAACATTGGTAGGGAAGGACAAGCAATATCAAGAAGCAACAGGATAGTCAACATTGTTTGCTCGTAAATCCCAATCAGCAATTATACAAGCACATCACTCATACCAAGTTATATACAAGTATGTTTACATAGAGTTTTCAAAAATGACATATAATGATCACCCATAAACATAAAATGACAAAAAGACAAATCAACAATT
Source organism: Rehmannia glutinosa (assembly GCA_016081115.2). Classification (NCBI taxonomy): domain Eukaryota; kingdom Viridiplantae; phylum Streptophyta; class Magnoliopsida; order Lamiales; family Orobanchaceae; genus Rehmannia; species Rehmannia glutinosa. The sequence goes on from JABTTQ020003247.1 coordinate 13,535, forward strand.
CAGCCCAACCCACGGGTCCTCATCCATGTAAGTTACCAGACAAGTTGGTCAATTGCATAATTAATATTCAAGCAAGACTCCATATTTGTCTTAAATATAAATGCAACTTAATTGCACCAGTAGAATCAAACCTCAATACATTTTACAGAACAAAAAAGATCGTATAGGCATTCTACAAAAATCAAGAAGATAACATAATAATAATAATAATAATAATAATAATAATAATAATAATAAAATTGACAAACATTAGAACATAAAAGACTTTAGAGGGATCATGTATGTCCCGTGCACTTTTTCTAGTGATACTAATAGAAACAATTAGATACAAGATATAACAAGCTTTCGCCTACCTGAGAATTTGTTTCTCGAGTTTTGTTTTGCCGATTCCTTCCATTCCACGTACACATTTACCAAACAGTACAAGTCATATCTCATCTTACTCAAATATATATCTCGACTTAGCATGTAAATCTCAGATCTGCAAGTTGTAAAGATAAACCCATTAATCGGGATTAATTGCTCCACCTTAAGAATTTCATTCTGGCAACATAAAATTAAATAACCCTTTTTCTAAAGTGAGGGAAATAACTGAACGGACAACCAGATTTAAAATTTTACTGACCCTGCAATAATTAAAGAGGAGTCTTCGGTCGGCGAATGGGAGTGATGACTGCCAGTAAGGGGCCGCCGGCCAAGGAGGCTGGAGTCCCGGTGGCGGCCGGAGCGGAACTAAGGCTGGAGTCCCAGGCTTGTGGCGGCGGGGTGAAGCAGCTAGGGATGATGTGTTTTTGTGTGTGTCTTTGTATGCGTATATATATTAGTTTTCCCAAATAAATAAATATGTGTATTATAAGCATATGTGTTCTGTCTATTACTGAGATATGATATTGGTTTCCGAAAGTTGTGATTGTCTGATTTTTATTTTATTTATTTTTAAGAATTGATTCAAACACAAATTAATTTTTAAAGGAAAGTAAGTAATTGTTGAACAAGTGTGGCTTATGGATAACAAACTAATAATTATAATTAGTTTTAACATGTCTTTTTGTGAAAATATATTTGACTATGAATATATCTGTATTCAAATAATATTTAAATAATGAATATAAACGTAATGATTATAATTGATGTGATTTTTTTATAAGGATATATTTAAATGTGGATGTATTTCATAAAGTGAAAATTTGTGTATCTGAATATTATTTTTTGGATCATTTTTTTGGATAAACACAAGCTCAAATATATGTTTGTGAAAAAAATGTGTCTTTGATATGATTTTATTTATAAAAAAAACCATAAGCAAATACAGTTTAAATGGACTCGTTCTACATGAACCAATCAAGATCGACCCCGTGTGTGGAATAGGAGACAAGCTGACAATGGATTAAATATTAAAGGAAAAATCGTAAAATTGGTATGTAAATATAATTTGTTGCAAAATATAGTCCTCTCTGGTTTTACTTTTGCAAATTTAGTCTCGTAACTATTAAAGAGTTGCTTTCGGGGGACTTTTTCGCGGAACTTTGATATCTTGCGAATGTTGCATGCGGCCAGATTATTAAAATAATTGTTGACATATACGCAGTCATTGTTTACATGGATAAGTTAACTTGCTAAGTAGATTAAAATACCTACACAATCTGCCACCTAGAAAAAATAACTAAAAAAATCAGTTTTAATAAAAAGAATTAAAGTAAAACCATAAATAATTTTAATTGTATGTCTAAGCAAAACATTGAATTAATTTGTAGGAACAGCCTGCTATCCCAATTGCCTCAACCTTAAGTGATGGGTAAGTAAATTCCCAAATTGCAAGGTTGATCAAGACAATTTGGCCTCCAAATTGCCTCCCTAGCACGATTCTCAGCAATAATTTTACCCCAATTTGTGTGTTAAGTATTTATTTAGAGATAGAAAAGAGTGAGTGAGGGAGTGGCTTTTATTATGAGTGATGATAGCAACTATGGCCCTCATTGCTACTACATTAAATTGCGGGAGGTGTCTGGTCTAACCAAAGTTATAGTTGGATCAACTAACTGCCACAAAGGTCCATCCTAGACGGAAGTAGGAATGAATTACACTTGATTCGAACCCACATTGATGACGTTACATGCAATTTTTATCTTACTCTTTTTGTCAATTCAGTTATGTCGTGGAGGGGGGCATGAGGGAGTGTTTTTGCTCTTGCAACAAAATGAGATAGGAGAATGAGAATTTTTTTTTTTTTTTTTTTTTTTTTTTTGAGGAAGAGAGAATGAGAATTTTTGAGTGAGCTTCCATACTTTTATACTTGAGAAATTAATTCATGGGCCATTTTTAATCTAAAGTTTAAGGAAGAAAAGGGCTTAAGTTGGCTAAAATTTATTCAACAAATTGGGCCCCAAGTAATTTAAAGTTTAGTTAATAATGGAAATATTTTTTGGGGGCCGAAGAAAATAGAATTAAAATGGGCCAAAAATAAATGAATATTTTGCTAAGTGTTGGGTGTTAAAATAGGTCAAGTGTATGTGATTGAAGGCCAATTAAATGGCTAGAAATTGGTTAATATAGATAAAACTAGTGGTAATTGGCCAAATTGGTCATTTATATTTTGTGAAAATGAAAAATAGTCATATTTCTCAAAAGCATGTTTTAACTATTTTGACTAAAAAATGGACGACCATATCTTTCTTGTATTATTTGGTGAGGTACTTGGTCATTTTCCAAAAAATTGATGCGGTACATACCTGGGTGCCAAGTTATATGTCTCGCGATCGAGTCATGTAACTTGGTACCAAGTCATGTAACTCGGTATTAATTGATATATGTTTTGCATGTATTTTGGGCTTAATTGTAGCTAGAATTAGTTGATTAAAAAGGCCTTTATTTCTGTTTTGTGGAAAAGGTATTACATTTTGCTCGTTTTGTAGGAATTTGTTGATAATTGTAGCATTTTGGCAATAATTTTAGAGTTGAATCGGGAAGAAGTTAGACGAACCAAGGCGAGAAACGGAAGAAAATGAACAAGTATAAGTTCGAGCAGGGTGCGCATGGGGTGGCGTGCGTCCCAAAGACGACCCGTGCGCTAACCCAGATCGAGACTCGAGACGGCACGGGCGCACGGGGCTGGTCGTGGCGTGATGTGCACTTTGCCGGCGTCTTTCAAAAAAAAATTTCTGCGGCACCAAGACGGGTTGAGCGTGCGCACAGGCGCACACCGTCTTTGTGCGGAAAATAGAGTTTGACAAATTTTGAACCAGGTTTTGGTGCATCCGAACAAAGTACAAATAGAGACGAGGCGGACAAACAAGGATGCGCCGACTTTTGTCCTAGAACACGAGAAAGAGCAATTTTTCACCAGAGAATTGGAGAGATCGATCAAATGCTACAACAACACACTTGAGGATTGAAGATAGATCGAGAGATCATCGACGCCTCCGAGTCTTCGCATTCCATAAAGATATCTTTATTTTCAATTAGTTAGACATGAACATGGATAATTTGTCTATGAATTATTTGTTTTCTATGTCCGGCTAAACATATTGTGATTCCGGGTTTGTGAGTAGGTTAATGGATACTTTTATTTGATGATTAATTGTAATTGAAGTTATTGTTTTCCAACCCTATTCGAGTACTTTGTTTTAATTCTTGTTTTATCAAAAGGCATTTGGTTTCACTTGTTTGATGTATTGATTCATAATTCAAAAGATGAGTTTCAATACTAGATCTCGTGAGTACTTGACATGAATATTTGCAAGATTGAGAAGCGTGAATATTTGTGAGGATATTTAATCTTTTGTGCTTTTGGGAGTTGGATATCTCATGTTGAGTAGAGATCTTTAGTATAGATATTCCAATTAACGTTTTTACATGCATCTCGAGAGAAAGGGTATATTACTTGTGATTGTTCTATAGGGAAAAATACGTATAACTTTGGTTTGATTAATCTAATAATAAAGGGGATATTAATCGAAATCATAACCAGAATCCATTCATTTTCTTGATCTTTCAATCAATCTTTACTTTGTTTATTTTAGGATAAATTCGTTTTAGTTTACAAAACCAATCCATCAACTTTCGATTTGTCTAGATAAAAATAAGGTTATTACAATCAATACTTTAGTATAATAATTTATTAGTCCTCTGTGGATTCGACCTTGCTAACCCTATTCTATAAACCGCACTGCTGATTGCGGTGAAGCTAAAAATAAGGCGAACAAGTTTTTTGCGCGTTCTTCAAGGAACTAATTAAATTTTTAGTACTAATATTGTGATAAATAGAATTATTTTTAATTTAGACATTTTTTTCTTTCTTTCTATTATTTGTTGTTTTATTTTACTCCTTGTGTTTGACTTATTTTTTTAGTTGGTTCGGGTAGTGCATGAACACTCGCTCGAAGCAAAGGAGAATTAGCACCGTTCATACCGGAGGTTGAGGCTTTTGCTAGGCGAATTAGCGGCTACTAGATGAGCGAAAGACAACAAGAACATGCTATGGCGGACGTAGAAGATAACAACGGGGAAATAACGAAGGCAACAACGGAGGTAACAATGGGGCCAACAGGTCGTGTGAGTTACGAGTTACCGCATTCAGGTTCGTGATCCCAAAGAGCAAGCGATTCACGATTACTTTCACCACGAGACCAATCACAACTATGGTGGAATTGCCAATGTCCCAATCAATGCGAACAATTTTGAGTCAAGCCAACACGATCTCGATGGTGCGTGAGAATCGTTCGGGGTTTCCGTCCGAGGATCCCAATTCTCATCTTGCGAACTTCATGCAGAGATTTGCAACACAATCAAGATGAATGGGGGTGGACTGAGGATCTTATACGTCTGCGCCTATTCCCTTTCTTTAAGGGATAAAAATTTAGAAATCGCTAGCACCTAACTCGTGTGAGTGTGAATACAGGGACGGGTGAGTCGGAGGTTCTTGTTTAAATATTTCCCACCAAGTAAGACACACTACACTCAAAAGTCAAATCACGTAGTTCAAGCGGTTTGACTATGAGCCATTGTAGCCTGGGAGAGATTCCGGGATTTATTGAGGAGGTGCCCGCAACACGGATTTCCTAAGGATCAGCAGCTCTGCTTCTTTTACAATGGGTTGATAGGACAGACTAGGTCGTTTGTAGATGCCGCAGCAAGAGGCGCGTTACTTGCAAGATTCCCAGAGGATGCATTCAACTTGTTGGAGGAGATGGCCATGAATAGCTATTAGTGGCCCTCCGAGAGGCCTAATATGAAAAGGGTAGCCGAAGTTTCTGATTTGGACCCAATTAAGGAGTTGACAGCTCAGATGAGTGCATTGACGAATGTGACTGATGGAAACGCTGGTGCGAGTAATGGGGGGATTCCTCTAGATCCCATGGAGGAAGCAAATTATGTCAACAACCGGAATTTCAATAATTTCCGAAACAATCAGACTCCTACCCATTATCATCCGGGTTTGAGGAACCATGAGAACTTCTCTTGTGCGAACACGAAGAATGTGATTCAACCACCACATGTGTTTAATGTGACAAACGGTGTCATTAATGCGGAAGCGAGGACATCTTTAGAGGACATTCTCACATCGTTTATGGGTGAAACGAGGAACCGGTTCAATAAAGATGAGGCTAAGATAGACAAGATCGAGACACATATCACGGAGTTGGCCAACACTGTGAATTCACGAATAAAAAACCTAGAAACTCAGATTGGCCAGCTAGCGACGATCATTGGTGGACAACATCAGAAGGGCCAGTTTTCAAGTAACACAGAAGTTAATCCGAGGGAACAGTGTAATGCCATTCGTCTGAGGAGTCGTATAGAGTACGAGGGGCCAAAAATGCAGGAAGTGAAGAAAAAAAGCGTGAAACGCGTGACGTGACGGAGCACGACCAGGTCGTGCATGGTACCGAAGGATTCCAGGAACATAACATGAGACGCACGACCCGTGCGTGATGCCGAACGGGTAATTTCGACCCCAAGAGATTGAACACACAGAAGCAAAGGGCGATGTTCATGCGAGGAAGGAGTCGAGGTCATATTTCTTTGAATAAAAAAATGGTGAGAAGCTTAAATCTTTCTCTAACTCTCGATCTTTCAAAGTTTTCTATATCACTCCCTTTCCCTCAACGCTTTAAAAAGAAAAAGTTAGACTCCCAATTTGCTAAATTTTTAGACATCTTTAAGAAACTGCATATTAACATACCTTTTGCAGACGCATTGGAGCAGATGCCCAATTATGCGAAGTTTTTGAAGGAAGTGATGTCAAAGAAGAAAAAGTTGGCAGAATTCGAGACAGTCAACTTGACCGAAGAGTGCAACATGATCATTCAGAGGAAATTACCACAAAAGCTCAAAGATCCGGGGAGTTTCACTATCCCTTGTGCTATTGGTGGTGGTGTCTTTAATAAAGCACTTTGTGATCTAGGAGCAAGTATTAACTTAATGCCCTTGTCCATTTTCAGGAAACTTGGATTAGGAGAGGTGAAGCCGTCCACGGTCACCTTACAACTTGCGGATAGATCACTCACATATCCCAAGGGAATCGTGGAAGTGTGCTCGTGAAGGTAGATAAGTTTATATTCCCCATGGACTTCTTGGTGCTTGACATGGAGGAAGATCGAGACGTCCCTCTAATACTTGGGCGTCCATTCCTAGCCACTGCACGAGCCTTGATAGATGTGCAAAAAGGAGAGCTCACATTACAAGTTAATGATGATCAAGTGTTGTTCTCCATCTATAAAGCCGGGAAAACTCATGATAAAATAGAGAGTCAGTAAATTGTTATCGATCGTTGATTCATATGCTAATGATTTTAGTCCGAGTCATTGTGTGTGTACTTTAGATCATGTGCGTAGAAATCTTGAATAGTGAGAAAGCGAAGCACACAGAGAGGGCCAGCAGCTCAGAAGCACGCGTGTACTGCCGCTCGCATGATGCAAACGAGAAGAATATGGCATTTGACCGACGGGTGACTTCTACACTAGAGGCATTCAAAGGAGGCTCGAATTTATGCGAGTTGAATTGGAAAGGAGAAGGACATGAAGAAGTGACTCGCCTCACTTTGCTAGAACCGTGATCGAGTAAAACAGTTGTCAAGTTATAGACGTTAAATTTAGCGTTTGTTAGGAGGCAACCCAACGGTTTGCTGTTTTATTTCTTCCCATATTTTTTTCCCTTTGCTAGGTTAGGATTTCTTATTGCTTTCATAAGTTAGGATTTATTTGCTTTCCTTAAAAAAAAGGGAAAAATTCAAAGTTTGGTACGGCATCCCGCACGGGCAGGATGTGCGCCATGCACACGGCCCGTGCGTGCACCAAGAATTGAGAATGAATTCACGGCACCCCGCATGGGTAGCCCGTGCGCCATGTGCACGGGCCATGCGGAGTCCAGGATTTTGGTTTGAAACTTCCGCACCTCGCACGGGCAACCCATGCGCTAGGCGCACGGCCCGTGCGTCTGTCGGCAGAGGCTATATTAAGGTCGCGCGCAGGGTTATTTTTTAACAAATTTCTACTCTCTCGCACGAGACACACACCACTCAAGGACCCTCTCAATTTTTTGCAAACTTCACTTAGATTTCCACTACAAATTCACCTCCCACACTAATCACACACAAATTGCACTCTTAAACTTGTTTTGAAGTGAGGTTTTGATTACAAGGAGCACCTAGGGTTCAACTTTGCCTCTTTCATAATTTCCAAGAATTAAGGTACAAACTTCACGTTTTGTTTCGAATTTCTTGTAGATTATGGATTAGAGTTCATATATGATGCATGCTTTAATGAATTTGCCATGTTTTAGCTTGACTTTTCTATTGGGCATTTTATCGAACACCTTGTGGGTTGTTGAATTAGGGTACTTGTGGTTGATTTCATGATGAATTGTGCATGAGCTTGATTATTTAGGGTGTTAGTGACTAGGATTCTCTGCAATTACATTGTTATTTTGGCTTGGGAGCTTAATTGTTGATTGAATTGTAGGGATGAGACACTATGCCATATTGGAATTGTTGTATGAAATTCATCGCCTTCTTGTTATACTTGGCACGTAGGTATTCTCACATTTGTTTTCCGAGGTACTAACTCAAACTTATGGCTGACCAAAGGAACCAACGAGGTCGGGGTGGATGCCAAAGGGGGGTCGTTGCATTATGGTGAGAGGTAAATCCAGATAGCCCTGAGGCTTATGGACTTCTTTTGACTGAAGTCGATGAACTGGAGCGTTGGAATAGATTGATCACTCGTTCGTTTACGCCAACAAGATATGTTGACGACGATTGTATCCAAGCTCTTGGGATACATGATGAGGTTTGGTAGATGTTCGAACGAGTTGGGTGGACCGCCTTCATGCAAGAGCAGTGGCCGGCGTATAAAAAGCTAGCGCTCAAATTTCTAAGCACACTGGACATTACGGAAACGAGAGCAAACAACAAACCCAGGCGATCTGTTTTCGACTGGGAAATGAGTGGAGGCATGTCTCTATCGCCCAACTCAATGAGATTTTTGGGGTACCTTCTAACACCCCTTTTCGGCCAGTAGCGAATTATAGCCAGTATGATTTCTGGTGATTGTTGGTTCAAACACCAGAGACCGGCCCGATGCTATATGCGGCACGCTCGTCTAAGGCCTCATCACTCCGAAACCCCGTCTTCCGCTACATCCAAAAGGTAACAGCTCACTCCGTCTATGCTCGACACAATAACGGAGGTATGCAAGCTTGGGAGCTATACCTACTATGGTGTATGCTAACCCGCACCCCTTACAACATGGCGGCTCACTTTATGGAACACGCCATGTATGTTTCCAAGCAAGATGCGGGGACAATACTGATTGGGGGAATGCTAACCCCCATTGCTCGACATTTTCGCGTCGACGTGAGAAAAATGAAGCCCATAGCGGGTAGTCAGAGTATAAACATGAACGCCGTTCGCACGATGAAAATAATAACAGACGAAGAGAACATCCTCTCCTTCCAACAAAGGGTTGGACTGGCCTTCCCACTTCCTAACTCGTAGCTCACAGCTATGGTAGACAATGAAATTAATTGGCTCATGAACTCTGAGGCACATATCAGAGTCATGGAAGGCCTGACTGCAAGGAAAATGAGGAGGTTAGCCAGGTTTCCCCATGAAGAGAAATTAGCAATAGAGGCGATGGAGTACGATTGGCAGGAGCGAGGTTATGAGCCAGGTTTCCAGCAGGGGGATTTCGAGCAGGGATTCCAACAAGGGAGGCCCGACATTCCGGAAAGCTCTCACCAAGGTGAGGAGCGTGGGGGGAAAACTTACCAGGATAAATTCTTTGCTCTTGAGGAGAGTTTGTGGCAGCGCCAGGACGATTTTCGGCAACATCAGGATGACTTCCGGCAGTACTGGGATGATTTTCGACAGCACCAGGTCGAGTTTCGCACTTTCTGAACGGAACAAAAGCAGAGGTATCGAGGCCCGGGAGCGAGATATATCCCGAGCCCAGGAGCGGCGGGGGTGGAGATGTTGCAAATGATGCATCGGTACAAATGTGGCACATCTCCGGGGCCATTTTTCCGCCGCCACCTCCACAGTGAGCCAAGTCCATTCCACACTTTTCTTTGAAATTCTATCTTGTCTTCTATGCGCTATAATTTCATTCAAGTTTGGGGGGGGAGGTAGCAATTTAATTGAAGGGTGTGGCGATTTTTTGCGTTCTTATAGTTGCATGTAGAGCATATAGGTTGCATTGCATTAGATGCTTATTTTTTATTTTAGCATGTTTATTGCTTTAGCACGTTTACTGCTTTCTTAGATTTTTAGGGAGTGAGTTGACCGCTATTGTGTGCTTGTTGTGATCTTGGGAATATTTGTTGAACAATTTATGTTGTTTTGAATTGGGTGTTGAGCGTGAGTTGACCGGGTTGAGAATATATAATATGGAGCATGTGAATATTGAAATCATGGTTGATATACTTTGAATTATGCAATTGCAAGCCTGTGAGCTTTTTGAGCCTTTACCGCTTTCATTATTATGCAGTCTTATTTGTTGATTGAGTGTGTCATTAATGTTGATTTGAATTCTAGAACTTGCCCTGGTATCTCTGTTGAGGTCACATGTTGTATGCAATTTATGAAGATAATTTTAGGTCATTTTTGTTAAGCCATTCAAGCCTTTTGCCTACCTAATGACATTTAATTTCCCTAGTTAGCCAACTTGAGCCTATTGCACGATTTTGGTAGTTGCATTTCAAGCCTTGAACTTGATATATTTGTCACCCTAAGTTTGAGCGTATATCATTGAGTAAGGGGATTGAATAAAGGTTGAATAGGAGGATATTGAGAATTTAGATAATGGTGTGCATGTTGGAAGTGGGGATAAAAGAAGAAAAAGAGGAAAAATGAGGATATACTCACAAAAGAGTCGAAAAAAAAAAACAAAAAAATCGACTGCATAAGTGAGTTGGCCTTAAATAAATTTATAGGCAGAAGTTATGATGTAAGGAGAGCAGATTGTAGGAAAAAAAGGGGAGAAAAATAGAGGTGATTAGAATAAGAGGTAATTGGGGGTGCATATTTGATTTGAATGAGAATATTTGAGTGAGAAAAAGATGTGCTTACTAGTCTATACGCTTAAGTTTGAGTCACTTTCTCCATATTTCCATACCTTAACCAAAGAGTCTTCATTACAACCAAAAGAAAAGTCCTTTCTGATTTATGAATTACATACAATCGAGTGACGAAGATGTGAGACGATTTGCAAGCCTATGGTAATTCTTCAACATTGACATGATTTGAGCGAATACACGTCCCTTATTATTCTAGAGAGGAGAGTATACACTTTATCCATGAGAGACGTGATTTGAAGTACCATGGTTTTAATTGACGTGTGCTCTATGTAAGACATTCGAAGCTTGGTTGATTTGTTGCTTAGCATCTAGGGATAAATGATATGAATTGTGATGTGTTGTTCTTGAGTTGCTCTTCATTACCCCATTTGTATTTTGTCTTGATTATAAAGTGTTGACCGGGACTGTCAACAGTTTAAGTCTGGGGGTTTGATTGATATGTGTTTTGCATGTATTTTGGGCTTAATTGTAGCTAGAATTAGTTGCTATGCATGCATTACATGAGTAGAAAGAGCTTTATTTCTGTTTTGTGGAAAAGGTATTACGCTTTGCTCATTTTGTAGGAATTTGTTGATAATTGTAGCATTTTGGCAATAATTCGGAGCATTGCGGTAAAGAACCGCCGATACTTGAAGTAACTTACGAAGTTTGGAGTTGAATCGGGAAGAAGTCAGACAAACCGGGCGAGAAACGGAAGAAAATGAACAAGTATAAGTTCAGCCCAGTGCGCGCACGGGCGGCGTGCGTCCCCAAGAAGACGACCGTGCACTAACCCAGACTGAGACTCGAGCCATGGCATGGCGCACGAGCTGGTCGTGCGTGATGCGCATGGCCCGTGCATCTTTCAGCGAAAAGAAATTTCCCACGGCACCTAGCACGGGCTGGGCATGCGCTAGGCGCACGGCCCGTGCGCCTATGCGGGAAAATAGAGTTTGACAAGTTTTGAACTAGGTTTCGACCCGAACGAAGTACAAATAGAGACAAGGCGGCCACAAATAAGGATACACTGACTTTTGCCCTAGAACACAGAGAAAAGAGCAATTTTCCACCAGAAAATTGGAGAGATCGATCAAGGCTACAACAACACACTTGAGGATTGAAGATAGATCGAGAGATCATCGACGTCCCCGAGTCTTCGCATTCCATAGTATCTTTATTTTCATTTAGTAAGACATGAACATGGATAATTTGTCTATGAATTATTTGTTTTCTATGCGGCTAAACATCTTGTGATTCCAGGTTTGGGAGTAGGTTAATGGATACTTTTATTTGATGATTAATTGTAATTGAAGTTATTGTTTTCCAACCCTATTCGAGTACTTTGATTTAATTCTTGTTTTATCAAGAGGTCTTTGGTTTCACTTGTTTGATGTATTGATTCATAATTCGAAAAGATGAGTTTCAATACTAGATCTGTGAGTACTTGTGTTCGCCTTATTTTTAGCTTCACCGCAAGTGTACGGTGTAGTTTATAGAATAGGGTAGCAAGGTCGTATCCACGGAGACTAATAAATTAGTGCGCTAAGTATTGAACCAAAATAGTCTTATTTTTATTTAGACGATCGAAATTGGATGATTGTTGTATTGAGATTAAGACAATTTAAATCACTAAAACACAAGATTGAGATAATACAAATGATAGAAGTATCAAGATAATGGAATGGATTTCCGAGTTAAGGTTTCGATTAATAATCCTCTTGTTGTCCGATTAAATCAAAGCCAAAGTTATTATCAATATTCCTATAAGACGATCACAAAACTATTTTATCCTCTCTCTCGAGATGCATATAAAATGTAGATTGAAATACTTATGCTAGCATCTCTACTCAACATGAAGCATTCAACTCCCAAAAGTATCAAAGATCAAATGTCCTCACAATATTCGCAAACCTCTCGATTCATGCAAATATTTGTGTCGAGTATTCAAGATCTAATATTGAAACTCATCTCTCGAATTATGAATCAATATATCAAACAAGTTAAATCATTGATCAAGTGATAAAACAAGAATAAGCTCAAAATACTCAAATAGGCTTTAAGATAATAACTTCAACTAAGATTAAAACATCCAACAAGAGTTCATTAATCTACTTCCAAAACCCGGAAATCTCAAGAGTTTAGCTACACATGATTTCTAAACAACTCATAAACAAATTGTTCAAAGCCATTACAACTAAAATGAAAGATTGAAATTAAAAAGAGAAGCAAGAAAAACTTAGGAAAGTCGACAATCTCTCGATATATCTCCGTTCCTTCAGGCTCGATGCAACCCGATTGGCTCCTTGATGTCTTCTTCCAAGAATAGACCCTTGTCTTGTGTTGTAGATCCCAAAATATGTCGATTCCCCCCCATGTGCGCCCCCAAAAAGCCTTCTTATACTCCCCATCATGTTTAGGGCTTAATGCAAGATTGTGGGATTCAGCGCGAGACGACGGGTCGTGCGCCCACGCACTGGGTTACCCGTGCGCCACCCTTTGGAATACCCCAACTCTCAGAGGGCGCACGGGTGGTGCATCGAGCACGGCCTACCCTTGCGCCACTCCGGTGAGAAATCGACTCTCTGTAGGGCGCACGGGTGGTGCGCCCATGCATGGGCTACCCGTGCGCCATCTTTGCCGCAGCCTTCAATCAACCTTGTACGGGGGTGCACGGGTGGTGTCTTGAGGCACGCCCAACCCGTGTGCCCCCTTTCCGTGAACGCTCAACTTTCGCTCTTTTAGGCTTCACTTTCGTATATCCACTCAATTCTCCGTGTTTCCACTTTGCTTTCCTCGTATTCTTATTCAATTAGCTTCAAATATCATGAAATTCCTACAAAATAAGCAAAGTGTAATATCTTTTCCACAAGGAGTGAATATGTAACGTTTAACGCGCAGTATATGCATGTTTACTTATCATTATAGCTCGAAATACACATCAAAACACATGCAAAATTCACGCTTATCAAAATCCCCAAACTTAAAGCTGTTGACCGTCGATCAACAATATTTAGAACACGATAAAGTACAACAGAGGAGATAAAGATAACAACGCACACCAAGAGTCTACAAGAAAATCCAAATTGTTTGTCATGAATCGAGTACAACTCAATCAAGCCTCAAATCTCTAATCAAAGAACACGCCTCAAATAAAACAAAGTGAAATGCTCTGAATCCAACTCTCAAAATTAAGTGTATACTCTCATCTCACAAGGTTATAGGACGTGTTTACGCTCAAATCAATTCGATGTCGCAAAATTACCATAGGCTTGCAATTCGTCTCATATCTCCGCCACTAGAGTGTATGCAATTTGTGAATCATAAAGGACTTTCTCATTTGGTTGTAATGAAGGCTCTTTGGTTTAGGTAGGAGATTTTTGGATAAAGTGACTCAAACTCGAGTGTATAGACCGATGAGCATATCAATCATTTTCATTCCAATCCCATATGCTACTCCAATCACCCCTCATTTTTATCAACTTCATTTATTCTCCATTTCCATCTTTTCTTTTGAGAATCACCTCCATTCACAATCCTTCGCCCCCCAAGTCTATCCACTTTTTCAATCTTTTTTTTTTTTTCATTTGTGCATTTTCAACATCTTTCCTTCCTCTTTTTATTCCATTTAACCAAGTATGCCCAATTATTCTATTTTTCAATTCCCACCCATTCAACCTCGTTCATTTCCCTTTTACTCAACTTTATACATTCGAGTTTAAGGTGATGGAAATATAGTTAGATCAAGGGTTAAATTTTTGTGGTTATCAAAGAAATAGGCTATAGGCTCAACTTGGCTAACTAGGATTTTTCACATTTTTAGGTAGGCAAAAGGTATGAAAGGCTAACAAAGATGGCCTTTAATCACATTCACAATTCACATACACATGTGGCCTTGACAGAGATACCCAAGCAAGTTCTAGAATTTTAATCAACATGAATGATACACTCAAATTACAACAAGACTGCACAAGATATAAGCAGTAAAGGCTCAAAGCTCACAAGCTTGTCAAAATGTAATTCAAAGCATCACATCAAGTTTTTCATATCAACATGCTCAAAGTTATCTATTCGAGGCTCAATCAATCCATAAACAGCATCCAATCCCAACAATATGAATTCTCAATCAACACACAAACAACAAGTTGCAACATGCTTGATCAACTCACTCTCTAACTGCTACGAAAGCAATAGACGTGCTAAAGCTATAAACGTGCTCTAATGCAAATGCAACCTAGAATGCTCTAATGCAACTATATGAAACACAAAATGCATGAATATTTTTTTTTTGTATGTATCCACACTTTTCATGTATTAAAATACTATCTCTCCCCCAAACTTGAATGAAATTATAGTGTCCGAAGGGGAAAATAGAATTTCAATAACGAAAAGTGGGGATATACCGAATCATGGCTGGCGGCGGTGGTGGGAAATGGCCTTGGGAGATATGCCACATTTGTAACTGTTGGAGCACTTGCCAAGTCTCCTCGGACCTCCGATCATAGTCCTCCCGGAATGTGAGAAAATCAGCTCGATGCTGCCTCAAATCCTCTCCTTGTCGCCTCGGCTCCTCTTCTTTGCCGACGCAAGTTCTCCCCCAAACGCATAAAACATGTCTTGAAAATTGGCGTCGCGATGGGGTCCTCCATCGTGAGACGGACCGGGCGATCTCCGCTTTGAGAATGTCGAGGATAATCGCCTCCGTGTGAGGACTCGGGTATATCATACCCAATTTGGGGGTGATGAGGTTCCATCCCCATTTCGCGTCCATGTATCTCGTCCTCCTCCGCCACCATATCTTCTTCATCCAAGAAACCTTCAACTCGCGCTTCTTTCTTGACTCTATAGCCTCGGTAATTCGATTATGTGCGTCGAGTTCATTAAGAAGTTGGTGGTGTCCATCAATGTATCGACGGTGGTGTATGGCGGGTTAGGCAACGGAAATGCAAGACCTTTCTTTTGTAGAAACACCAATGTGTTGTCTTCGTGTGCTATGAACTTCATATGGTGCAACGATGCCAAATTAACCCAAGTGCTGCCCGGATAGGCTCAAGCCTCGAAAATCGACATTGAAATGCCGGGCAATAGGGGTAATGAGGCCCCCTATAGAAATCGTACCCCTTCCGCCTAGCTAGCTAACCTGTTCGATTTGTTCGGCAAAATTGACACGGTGTTGTAGGGGGTGTTTGTAACCATACACCAAAGGAGATAAAGTTCCTTAGTCGTCATACCTCCAATGTTTTCTCGGGCGAACACGGAGGATGCGATCACGCGTTGAATATACCGAAAACGGGATTCGGATCGGAGGCTTTGGCGGTCCGCGCGCATACAACATTGGCCCCGTTTGTGGTGTTTCCACAAGCATTCTCAAGTCGTATTGATCATAATGGGGCATCGGGGGTACGAGCGCGTTTGTTGGGACCTCGAAAATGGTGTTCAATTGGGTCATAGAGAGTTGTCTACGAACATTCCCAACTGAAATTTTATCATATACGGTTCGAAGGTCCGCGCTTGTCCGAGTACTTCCACGGTACTCAAGAACTCCAATGTATACTTTTTAAATGTCGGCCACCTTCGGCTCATGAAGTTCGTCCATCCTACCTTGCCGAAAAAGACGCCACACGTCCTCATGTATCCCCAAAGTTTGGGTACAATCATTGTCGGCGTAGCGAGATGGAGCTATTTGGCGACCGATCAAGCGATTCCATCGCTCAAGATCATCGGCATTTGTCAAGTTGACCCCATATGCCTCGGGACTGTTTTGGTCGACTTCCGGCGGTGCCACGTCGCGTTGTGCCGCCCGCGTGCACGTCTCCTTCCACTCGTGGGTTTCTTCGCTCGCCATAAGGAATTTGTACGGAATACATTCTATTAGCATCCCAATATCATCAATGGCAACAACAAAGTAGGAAGTAAAGCTAGCATATTAAGTGATGTAAATTCACATGCCCAAGTCACTTTGATCGATCAACTACCCCAAACAAACAAAAATTATGGCCATTCTCGACAAATATTAGCTCAAATAAACAAAGTGGCCATGCCTTATTCATCAACAATTCACCCTACATCTCCTCAATTATACAAGCCCACAAGGTGTTTGATAATTTGCCTCAAAGAATAATTCACATCATTTATAGCAAAATATCAAAATACACACCTACCATGCTCCTTAATACACATAATTAACAACGAATTGACAAGGAGAAACGGTGTTCTTACCGGAAT
This sequence comes from Rehmannia glutinosa, assembly GCA_016081115.2. Taxonomy (NCBI): domain Eukaryota; kingdom Viridiplantae; phylum Streptophyta; class Magnoliopsida; order Lamiales; family Orobanchaceae; genus Rehmannia; species Rehmannia glutinosa. Next base: position 30,308 of record JABTTQ020003247.1, read on the forward strand.
TCTTTAAGTTAAACTCGAAGTGGAAGATTTGAACCCTAGTCCTTTTGTTCACAATTCTTCAAGCCAATTCAAATTTGATGCAAAGTGAAGCTCAATTGTGATGGGGGAGGTGTTATGCGGATGAATTCAAGTGAAAACTAGGAGAAATTTTGAAAACTAGGGAAGATTCGAGAGGGCGCGCGAGTTGAGGGGTTTGAAATGAAGAAGCAGTTTTTTAAAACCGTCAATTTATCCCTTACGTAAAGGCGCACGGGTGGTGCGCCACGCACGGAGTTACCCGTGCGCCACCCGGTGAATTTGCCCAACTCTCTCGCAGGCGCACGGGTGGGGTGCCAATGCACGGGCTACCCGTGCGCACTGTACACATAGGGGTGGGCATTCGGGGTCGGGTTTTGGTACCCGACCGACCCGTCGAAATTACCCGATCGGGTCGGGTAATTTAAAAATATTCGGGGATCGGGTTCTTAAGTGGAACCCGAATACCCGACGTACCCGTCATTTAAAAAAAAAAAAGTCTGCGGTCAAACACATAACCCACTTAATCGAGTGCAAAGTGCAAACACATAAACACATAAACTTAAGTGGAACCCACCACTAATGTTGACTAGCCATTTTGTGACCAATGAATTGAAAATGAAAACCAAGTCGCAAACACATACGTCATAAACCACTTAACTTTTTTTTTGTTTACTTTAGTGTTTATGGTTTGGACGGAGAGGAGAAGCGAGAGATGGAGAGGGACAGTAAAGAAGAACGCCCCGGCAGCACACACTTTCTCCGGTTCTGAGTGCGGCACGTGGTTCGTCTCGGCCGAGGCGGCGTGACGCCGGCAGTAAGAAGTCCTTCTCCGTCCCTTGAAAGTAAGGTGTAAAAACCCACAACCCACAGGATTTTAAAAAATAAAATAAAATAAAAAATAAAATGCAAGTACCGAAACCCGATTGGTAGTGCTTTTTTCAGTGCAGAAAAGTCGGGTACCCCTCTCGGGTCGGTTCGGGTATCAAAAATGCCACCCGACGACGCCGGCACCCGACCCGAAAATCGAAACCCCGAAAACCCGACCCGATGCCCACCCCTACCTGTACAACAAATTTCTCTCTCTTTTTTTTTTTTATATAAAAACACACAAAAATTCAACAAAAACACACTAATCACACTTATTAAGAAAAACTCGCATATCAAAGCACTCAAATCACACAATTTTTTTTTTTTTGAAACTAAACACACACGAAAAACCGTTGGGTTGTCTCCCAACAAGCGCTATATTTAACGTCGTTAGCTTGACGCCTTTTGATTCCGATTATGATCCTTGCGAAATGAGGCTTGTCACCTCATCGTGCAGTTTTCCATGCCAATCCCGCTCACTTGGATGTATACCTCCCTTGATTATTACTAAAGGAGGTTTTTCATGCTCGTCAACTATCCACATGTTCTCCTCTCCATCGTGCGAATGGTGCGTGCACGCTCTTGGTTCAACTTCAGGCTTTTTTGTGCCTTTCCTTCTTCTTCATTGTTAATCCTGCATATTATCTTTAGAATGCACACAATTATTCAAGCTATTAGCTTGAGTACAGGAATTAGCAATTGTTTTTGTTTTACAACCATTAAGATCATCATGTCCTTTCACATTCCGGAGAACGGAAAATGAAATACGCTCATCATCAACTTGTAATGTAAGCTCTCCTTTCTTAACATCTATTAGTGCTTCGCTTGATTTGCCAAAAATGGACGCCCAAGTATAAGAGGGTGTCACAATCCTCATTCATATCTAGCACTAGAAAATCCGGGGAATATGAATTTATCGACTTTTATGAGCACATCTTCTAGTATCCCGTTGGATATACGAGTGATCTATCCGCGAGTTGTAGGGTGACCGTGGATGGTCTCACTTCTCCGAGTCCAAGCTTCCCGAGAACGGACGGTGGCATCAAATTAATACTAGATCCTAGATCACAAAGTACATTATCAAAGAAAATATCGCCTATTGTACAAGGGATAGTGAAACTCCCGGATCTTTCACCTTTTGCGGTATTTTCCTTTGTATGAGTGCGCTACATTCTTCCGTCAAGTTTACAATCCCATTCTCCGCCCATTTGTTCTTGTTGGACATCGCTTTCCTTAAAAACTTCGCATAATTTGGCATCTGTTTCATTTGCTTCGCAAAAGGAACGTTAATGTGCAATTTTTAAACATGCCCACAAATTTAGCAAATTGATTATTGATTAGTCTTGTGAAACAATCGGGAAAGGGAAGAGGAATATTATATTTCAACAAATTAGAGTTAGGATACGATTCACGTTTCTTGGCTCTTTTTTGTTTATCTATTTGTTGCTCGGTTCCTCCTTTAACTTTCATATTGCCTTGGGCTTCGTTTATCATTTCCTGAATTTGAATGGTAGGTTCGGCATCACACACGCCCGGTCGATGCGTTGATATACGGGTCGTGCGTGACTCGACGCACACCAATATCGCATTTTCAGACTCTTCATTCTCTTTTCCACCCCACCCATGGATGGCATGACAATGTTCCCCGGGTTGACCTCTGTGTTGCTTGGAAATTGACCCTTTTGATGTTGACTCCCCACAATTGCGGCTAATTGACCGATTTGAGTTTCAGTTCTTTATTGAGCTTGCCAATTGTTGTTCTAACTTATCCATCCTAAGGTCTTGCTTATCGAGGCGGCTCCTCGTCTCATTCATGAAAACACTAGATTGATTTATGAAAGAGGTGAGTATATCTTCCAACGACGATTTGCCTCCTCCATTACCGCCTCCACTCGAAGCATTAAACCCCGGCGGAGGTTGTAACACGTTCTTTGTATTCGCATAGGAGAAATTTTCATGATTTCTCAACCCCTGGATGGTAGTGCGTTGGGTTTGAATTATTAGGAAATTGCTTTGAAATTCCGGTTATTCACATAATTTACCTCTTCCGTCGGATATAGAAGAGCTTCACTACCCGTGCTCGTGATCGCTTCGGCCCCTTCGTAAATACATTCAATTGAGTTGTCAAAGCCGCTACTTGTGCCGACAATGTTTTGATAGGGTCGAATCGAGATTTCGCTACTCGTTGTACATTGGATCTTTCGGATGGCCATTGGTAAGCTGTTCATGGCCATTTCCTCAAGAAGATTTAAGGCATCTTGTGGAAACCTCGCCAACAAAGCTCCTCCATTGCGGCATCAACAAAGGCCCTTGTTTGCCCCATTAGACCATTGTAAAAGAAACATAATCTGTTGATCCTCAGGAAAGCCGTGTTGTGGACATCTTCTTAACAAATCCCTAAATCTTTCCCAAGCCTCGTACAAAGGCTCTGAGTCAAATTGTCGGAATTGAGTGATCTCACTTTTGAGCTGCAAAGTTTTGCTTAGTGGAAAGAATTTAAACAAAAACTTTTGGCTCAAATCGTCCCAAGTGCTCACACTTCCTTGCGTCAAAGTACCCAACCATTTTCCTTATCCCGTAAAGAGAATGGGAATAGGCGCAATCTTATGGCGTCATCGAGACTCCGTTCATCTTGATCGTATTGCATATTTGGATAAAATGCGCAAGGTGAGAGTTAGGATCTTCTGTTGCAAACCCCCAAACCGATTTTGTTGCACCATATTGATTAGTCCGGTTTGAGCTCGAAGTTGTTGGCATTGATGGGAATATGGGCAATGCCACCGTAATTACGATTCGTTTGTGGTCGAAAGTAATCACGAATGGCTTCTTTGTTGAACCGTATCGGTAACTCGTTTCCACCATTGTTTGGCGGTATTGGTAACTCGTTCAAATCCCCATTATCGGATTGTGTTGTCTTTCGGCTCGTCTAGTGGCAAAGACTGATCCTCCTCGCGAAAGCCTCAACTTCCCCGGTATAAGCGGTATTAAGTCCCCCCGCTTAGAGCGCGCGTGTTCATACACTACCTGGACCAAACTAGAATACACAAGTCAAATAATGTGGAATTCGAGTCACATAAAAAAAAACAAAATAAATAATAAAGAAAACTGTCTAAATTAAGAATAATTCTATCTATCGCAATATTAGCACCAATAATTGTATTAGTCCCCGGCAACGGCGCCAAAAACTTGTTCGCCTTATTTTTAGCTTCACCGCAAGTGTACGGTGTAGTTTATAGAATAGGGTAGCAAGGTCGTATCCACGGAGACTAATAAATTAGTGCGCTAAGTATTGAACCAAAATAGTCTTATTTTTATTTAGACGATCGAAATTGGATGATTGTTGTATTGAGATTAAGACAATTTAAATCACTGACTTTTGCCCTAGAACACAGAGAAAAGAGCAATTTTCCACCAGAAAATTGGAGAGATCGATCAAGGCTACAACAACACACTTGAGGATTGAAGATAGATCGAGAGATCATCGACGTCCCCGAGTCTTCGCATTCCATAGTATCTTTATTTTCATTTAGTAAGACATGAACATGGATAATTTGTCTATGAATTATTTGTTTTCTATGTCTGGCTAAACATCTTGTGATTCCCAGGTTTGGGAGTAGGTTAATGGATACTTTTATTTGATGATTAATTGTAATTGAAGTTATTGTTTTCCAACCCTATTCGAGTACTTTGATTTAATTCTTGTTTTATCAAGAGGTCTTTGGTTTCACTTGTTTGATGTATTGATTCATAATTCGAAAAGATGAGTTTCAATACTAGATCTGTGAGTACTTGTGTTCGCCTTATTTTTAGCTTCACCGCAAGTGTACGGTGTAGTTTATAGAATAGGGTAGCAAGGTCGTATCCACGGAGACTAATAAATTAGTGCGCTAAGTATTGAACCAAAATAGTCTTATTTTTATTTAGACGATCGAAATTGGATGATTGTTGTATTGAGATTAAGACAATTTAAATCACTAAAACACAAGATTGAGATAATACAAATGATAGAAGTATCAAGATAATGGAATGGATTTCGAGTTAAGGTTTCGATTAATAATCCTCTTGTTGTCCGATTAAATCAAAGCCAAAGTTATTATCAATATTCCTATAAGACGATCACAAAACTATTTTATCCTCTCTCTCGAGATGCATATAAAATGTAGATTGAAATACTTATGCTAGCATCTCTACTCAACATGAAGCATTCAACTCCCAAAAGTATCAAAGATCAAATGTCCTCACAATATTCGCAAACCTCTCGATTCATGCAAATATTTGTGTCGAGTATTCAAGATCTAATATTGAAACTCATCTCTCGAATTATGAATCAATATATCAAACAAGTTAAATCATTGATCAAGTGATAAAACAAGAATAAGCTCAAAATACTCAAATAGGCTTTAAGATAATAACTTCAACTAAGATTAAAACATCCAACAAGAGTTCATTAATCTACTTCCAAAACCCGGAAATCTCAAGAGTTTAGCTACACATGATTTCTAAACAACTCATAAACAAATTGTTCAAAGCCATTACAACTAAAATGAAAGATTGAAATTAAAAGAGAAGCAAGAAAAACTTAGGAAAGTCGACAATCTCTCGATATATCTCCGTTCCTTAGGCTCCGATGCAACCCGATTGTCTCCTTGATGTCTTCTTCCAAGAATAGACCCTTGTCTTGTGTTGTAGATCCCAAAATATGTCTGATTCCCCTGTGTGCGCCCCCCAAAAAGCCTTCTTATACTCCCCATCATGTTTAGGGCTTAATGCAGCAGATTGTGGGATTCCAGCGCAGACGCACGGGTCGTGCGCCCACGCACGGGTTACCCGTGCGCCACCCTGCTGGAATACCCCAACTCTCTGTAGGGCGCACGGGTGGTGCGTCGGAGCACGGCCTACCCGTGCGCCACTCCGGTGAGAAATCGACTCTGTAGGGGCGCACGGGTGGTGCGCCCATGCATGGGCTACCCGTGCGCCATGCTGCAGCTTCAATCAACCTTGTACAGGGGTGCACGGGTGGTGTCTTGAGGCACGCCCAACCCGTGTGCCCCCTGTTTCTTCCGTGAACGCTCAACTTTCGCTCTTTTAGGCTTCACTTTCGTATATCCACTCAATTCTCCGTGTTTCCACTTTGCTTTCCTCGTATTCTTATTCAATTAACTTCAAATATCATGAAATTCCTACAAAATAAGCAAAGTGTAATATCTTTTCCACAAGGAGTGAATATGTAACGTTTAACGCGAGTATATGCATGTTTACTTATCATTATAGCTCGAAATACACATCAAAACACATGCAAAATTCACGCTTATCAACTTGACATGAATATTTGCAAGAGTGAGAAGTCTGTGAATATTTGTGAGGATATTTAATCTTTTGTGCTTTTGGGAGTTGGATATCTCATGTTGAGTAGAGATGCTAGCATAGATATTCCAATCAATGTTTTTACATGCATCTCGAGAGAGAGGGTAAATTACTTATGTGATTGTCCTAAAGGGAAGAATACGTATAACTTTGGTTTGATTAATCTAATAATAAAAGGGGATATTAACTGAAACCATAACCCTGGAATCCATTCATTTTCTTGATCTTTCAATCAATCTTTACTTTGTTTATTTTAGGATAAATTCTCGTTTTAGTTTACAAAACCAATCCATCAACTTTCGATTGTCTAGATAAAAATAAGGCTATTACAATCCAGTACTTAGTACAATAATTTATTAGTCCCTGTGGATTCGACCTTTCTAACCCTATTCTATAAACTGCACCGTACACTTGCGGTGAAGCTAAAAAATAAGACGAACAAGTATCGAGTTACGTATCGGTCCCCATAAATGAGAAAAAAAGAGTAAAGTGGACATTTGAACTCAAAATTGGCTAAAAAACATGTTTTCATAAAAACATGGCTAAAAAATAATTTTGTAATGGAGAGAAGGCCAAAAAATCCGACGGACTCATAAAACTAAGTTTCTTAATAATCATCACTTAAATCTCAACTAACAAAATTTTTATTCCATCTCATTCCTATTATCTTTTGAAATTTAATCCAAGCTTAAGGCTATCAAACTAATATTTTTTTGATGAGATGAGAGGAGTGGAGGGGAGGAGATAAATCTCAAGATTCGAACCCTGATCAACAACACCCTTGCAAGTTGCAAATGGCGAGCGATATCACTTGAATTATAAGACTTGTGGTTCTATCAAACTAAAATACTTACTTAACTACTTTTAAGTTCCAAGATTTATAACTGAAGAATTTAAACTTACTAAATTTTACTTAAATCTATCAACTATTATAATAACAATACTTACTTAATTAATAAGGTAATAATGAAAATATACATATTCATACAAAACCATGAAAAAAAATATTATTATCGAATAAATACAATCAAATATTTATTATAGAGTAGGTCTCTTTTAAGACAGCGGTGCTACGGATTGCACTTTTAGGGTAAAAAGTGATGCTTTTAGTATAAATTGTGATACTTTTAATGTAAAAAGTGATACTTTTGGTGTAAAAAATAATACCCAAAAATATTACTTTTTACACTAAAAATATCACTTATCGCACATACGGCGACCATGTCTTACATAAGCTTTTTTTCTTTATTATATCGCTATTTACACTGTTACCCAAATATCGGGTATTACAGAATAAGGATGAAGAAAAGTAATATTAGTTAAAGTTATTTTTGATAGAATCAAACTAAAAGAAAAAGAACTAAACAACACGAGAAAATAAAGAAAATAAAGACAACCAAAAAATGTTTTATGCGAAATAATAGAAATATTACTCAAAACATGAGAAAGGTAATTTTAATTAAAATACAACTCATTTGAATGAATTAAAAAAGTTATATACAACTTTTGTTTACAAATACTATAATTATAAATATTATTTTTTAACAAATGAAAATATATTTTAATTACAATTTGAGGAATTTTCATTTTTACAAATATGCTTAAAATAATTTATTGCAAAAAATAAATTCTTCTTATATAATTTCTTTTTTCTTTTAACAACTAGTTGTAAAAGGAATTTAAGAAATCATTTACACCTTGTACTTAATTTTATTCATCATATTATAGGTTAAAATAAATCTCATTCCCTCCATTTTGCCAAAATATTTTTTCCCTCCAATAAAGCCAACTTATGCGGAAAAGTCATAAAGAGTAATTTTTCATTAAATTTTCCAAGTTCTCTTCATCCAATAAAAGTTATCTGCTATAACACGCCCTAGGAACAAAATTTCGAATTTAACACACTTAAAGTCTTAAAGGATCAAATTCAAAGTCCAAAAAATATATAAGTGGGGGGTCTCACTTACCTTCCTTCGTATGTTTTAGTTGGAATCCACCTTTCGTTTTTTCATAAAACATCCCAAATGGATGGAGAATTACGGTCACATATCCAGCCTACATATTGAGAAAAAATTTACATGTATACGAGTTTTTCAGCTGATATATAATACAAAAATTAATGAATTACACGTATGTTCTACAGGATGGTAAACCGTTGACCCACCCTAGCCAAACCTCTATCTATATGGGGAAAAGTAATGGGTATAAGACTTTATCTATAAACCTGAGTTAGGGGTGGTAAATCACGGCCCGACACGATAACAAAGACGACACGATAAGTCCAAACAAGAACACGACACGATGCCTTAACGTGCTTGAAATTTAAGCCTAAACACAACACGTTAAAAACACGACACGACATGACATAATAAGCACGATAAGCAAAATTGTCAAATTTATTTAGTTAAACTCGTCTGACCCCTTAAGCCCATTAACAAATAAAACTTATTAATTTTTTCTTATTTTTTATATTTGATAATTAAAACATATATTCTAATAAATTATCAATAAAAATAGTCAAGTACAAATAGTGAGAAAAATTTACATTCGGTCCCATTAGAATTATCCCTTGATGATTTTAGTCACGTGGCTTGAAAATAGTCAATTACTAGTAAATTACCCATATAAATAATCTATTACCAATAATTATAAAATTATCGTATCTTATCGTGTTTATCATGCCAGCCCCCTAAGAGCAAAATAAGCTCAAATGATTTCTCCAAGGTGGTCTCTGACTATTAATACACCAATTTCAACCAACTCAGATTGACAGCTGAAGATTCTTACTCCAGTTTTGGGTTAGTAGTTGATTGTGTTATGTAATTCGGAGTTGGACCCGAAAGTGTTTTTTTTTTTTTTTTTTTGGCACCGCTTAGTTGGCGTTTGCTATGCCTTTACTATTATCAAATATTTAATTATTATTACCGATCAAAAAGAAATATTGAATTATTATTATCAATTATGGTTTTAACATGGGATTCATATGTAACCCAAGTAGTTAAAGAGGCGTATTACTGGACAAGCTCACATAGGTTCAAATCTCATTATCTTCCTTCCTCGACATCCAATTTCCCCTTCCAACTTAAAAAAAAAAATAATAATGTTATAGTATCGTATTGAGTTTTACTAGGATGTAGGCCCGACCAAAAGGAACAGAACCATAGTCAACGATTCCGGAACCGTTGATCAATTTTGATTGAACTAGGAAAGAACTTGCCTTTATCGGTTTCGATTATTGGTTCGCCTGATTCCACGGTTCCAACAAATATATTTTGAATTTTTTTTAATGAATGCATAACTGATCCACTTTTACATGATTGTATTGAAAAAATGAAGTTGAAATGGTATAAATATTTTCAAACTATTCCGGAACTTTATTTAATTGCTTTTATATTAGATCCTAGATGTAAATTAGATTTATTAGAAGATTTGTTAAATGTATATTATGATGTTTTGTAGCCAGACACTCATCCAAGTCCGGATAAACCTAGTGTTCGACTAATTTTACTTCAAGTTAGACAAGGACTAAATGAACTTTATAAGGAATATAGTTTAAAATTTAAGGGAGAAACGAGTCAACAAGAAATACAACCTACTCCTACTACTTCAATCGGTTTAAAGAAATTTAGCACAACACAACGCTTAGTTAGGGAAAAAAGTAAACGACCACGGATAATTATTATACTACAAGTTTTGAATTTAGTGAAGCGGATAATGATGATTTGCATATATTGCGGTGGTAGTCACAAAAAGCAAAAGTTATCCAATCCTTTCGATCATAGCCAAGGAGATTTTAGCATGTCCCGTTTCAATTGTAGTGGTGTAGCAAGCTTTTAGCTCCGGTGGGAACATGTTGTACGAGCAAAGTGTTAGATAAATATTTTTATCATGATTTTGATGATTTTGTTCAAATGAGTTTTTAAACCAAAACAATGTCCCTATATGTTGTCTAAATACTTACGATCAATTTAAAATGTTTTTACTATTTTTCGGAGTATTTTTTGGAGTTTATTTTCGATAAAAAATTGGACAACACATTTGTTTCGAGCTCGGCCGGTCGGCCCCTAGGGCAACCGTGCACTGAGTTGGTGAGAAAGAGAAAATGAGACGTATGTAAAAAGGGGAGGGCGACCGAAGTCGACCCCCAGGCGGCCGGTACACGGGAGTGGTCTTTTTGTTTCAGACTTCTCTGTTTCAAAATTTCTTCTGCTCCAACCGGTCACAGCTAAGGGCGATCGGTCGCACCCCCCTCCGACCGGTCCCCCTGTGTTAAAACTCGCAGAATTCAATTTCAATCTTATCTCTGCGCGACCGGTCGAACCTCATGTTTATCAGCAAACTATCCGTTGCGTTTTCAGACAACTTTTCCTTATTTTGTGGGATTGATTTCTAACATCTATATTGATCATTTTAAATGGTTTCTTTTGCAGCAAATCACTCCCCAAGGAGGAGCCAATGTCTGGAAATGAAAGCCAAGTCCTCTCCTATAAATAGAGGCTTCATTCAAGCAACAAGATACAACACTCTACACAAGCAAAGAGCAATTGAGCAAACACTTTCATAAATTTTGTTGTATTAGTCTAAGCACTTTCACTTGCACAAATTTGAGGTCTAGGCTTTCAATTCTTGATTACACTTGTACTCATATTGTTTCAATCATTATTGAGTTGTAATCTTGATCTTTGGTCATCATTCAACACAAGACATCCTTGTGAGTATTCTTGTGGTAAGAATACACTTGGGTGATCTAGGTGATAGGTGTTTGAAGGTTGTGGTAATCTTCAAGGTGTTGTAAGAGGGTTGTGGTAATCCTCAAGGTGTTGTAAGAGGGTTGTGGTAATCCTCAAGGTGTTGTATTAATTTTTGGTAAATTAATAAAAATCTTTTTTTCTTTTTGAAATCCATCCCGGATATACTGGGGTGGTAGTAGATTAGGCCCTAGGTGGGTTGAACTACTATAAATGGACGTGTGTTATTTACTTTCCGCATTTAGCATTTTATTTTTGCTTGAGTCTTTTGAAAAAGAGGGCAAAATCTGAAAAACCGGGATAATCTATTCACCCCCCTCTAGATTATTGTAGCCACTTGGACTAACAAGTGGTATCAAAGCCAAACTCTTTGGCTAGCTCGTTCCGAGTAAAGAGGAAAGATCCATGGCTACACATGATGCTCATCTCACCACCGGCGCCTCCACCAACAAGCCACCACTATTCGACGCCAACAACTACGCATTTTGGAAAGACCGTATGGAGTGCTTTCTACAAGGGTGCGGGTTCGATATTTGGAATGTGGTCATTGAAGGAGTTGATCAACCAACCAAGAAATCGGAGGATGGCACCTTGACTCCTAAACCTTTCAAGGAGTTCGATGAAAACGACAAAAAGGCTTTCTCTCTAAACGGTAAGGCCTTAAATATTTTGCATTGTTCTCTTACGACTCTGAGTATAATCACATAAGAGGCATAAGGTCGGCACATGAGGTTTGGGAAAAATTGGAGACAATTTATGAAGGGACTAAGAAGGTCAAGCAAGCAAGAAAGACCATGCTTGTTAAAGACTTTGAAAACTTTAACATGCATGATGGTGAAAACATTTCAAGATGGTGGAAAGGCTTGATAATATTGTCAATCCTCTTGTGGCCCTTGGTAAAGTCATTTCCGAAGAAGACAAGGTAACTAAGGTATTGAATGCTCTCCCCGGCTCATGGTCCGAAAAAGTAACGCCAATCACGGAGGCACAAAACCTTGAGACACTCAAGTTTGACGAGCTCATTGGAAACCTCCTCATCTATGAAGTCTATCTCAAGGAGAGAAAAAATTCCAAACCATCCATAAATCAATCGGGTATGCAAATTATTCCTAAAGGTCTTGCTTCTTCTTCTAATAATGCATACTATGATAATGATGATGATGATGAGGAGACGGCCGCACTTGTTCGAAAATTTGCAAAATTTGTGAATAAAAATAAAGCAAGAAACCAAGAGATAATGCTTGCTTTAAATGCGGAAAGCCCGACCACTTCATTGCCGATTGCCCAAAGCTCGATGAAGAGGAGCAAAAGAAAAAGAAGCCTTTCACAAAAAAGAAGGCTCTAAACGCGGAGGTCAAAACATGGGATGAACTACTCAAAACAACCGATGAGGAAGGAGAAACCGAACACGGTCTCATGGCCATAGACGATGAAAACAATGAGGTACATTCAAATTCTTCTACTTCCTCCATAGTTGATGACTTACAATGTGATTTTGATAAATTGCAAATTGAGTTTCAAAATTTAATTGTTAAATATAAAAATTTGAAAAATGAGCATAAGGAGTTTAAGGTTGAAAAGGAAAGATTATTTACCTCTTATGAATCTTTAGACAAAGCTCATGCTCTTACTCTTACTAGAATTCATTCTCTTGAAACCGAAAAGGAATCACTCACAAAAGATATTGAATGTTTGAAAAATGATGTGCATCGTTTCAACATAAGCACGGATAAAGTCACAAAAATTTTAGATGCACAAAGAGGTGAGCATTCCAAATTAGGACTTGGTTATAAGCCATTTCAAAGTGTTTTTAAGAAAAATAACCAAGGTCCGACTTTTGTACGTGCTAATAATTATAATACTTCTACTTGTTTTTATTGTGGCAAAGTTGGACATTATGCAAATAATTGCAAATTGAGAAATAGCTCAAGACATGTATGGAGACCCAAAGGGCTCAAGACTAACCCCCATGGACCCCAAAATTATAGGGTACCTAAAAGAAATTCTTTTGTAGGAAATAGGGGCTATAACAACAATGGAAGATTCAAAATGGCTCGTGGACAGCGGATGTTCACGCTATATGACCGGGAGGAGAGAACTTTTTACCAACATCAAGCTCCAAGAAGAGGGTATGGTCATGTTCGGCAATGGCAAAGGAAAAATTCTTGGAAATGGAGAAATTGGTAACTCTTCTTTCTCTCTTAGTAATGTTCTCTTAGTTGAAGGGCTTAAGTTTAATTTAATAAGTGTTAGCCAACTTTGTGATTCAAATCATGATGTTTCCTTTAATAAAGAAAAATGTCTTATACTTAAAAATGGTGAAATTATTTGTGAAGCAAATAGAAAAGGCAATCTTTACAAAATTTGTACAAGCGATTTGGTTAGTCAAAATGTTTCTTGTTTAGTCGCCAATAATGATTTAACTAATTTATGGCATAGGCGACTTGGACATGTTGGATACAAGAATTTGAAAAATATTTACAAAAATCAACATGTGAAAGGACTACCCAAATTGAAATTTGAAAATATTGGCTTGTGTGACACTTGTCAAAAGAACAAATTAGTTAAGAGTAGTTTTAAGCCCAAAAATGAAATTTCCACAACCAAACCCCTACAAATGCTTCACCTTGATTTGTACGGGGATATTGGTACGGCTAGTCTAAGTGGAAAACATTACACTTTTGTTATAGTCGATGATTTTTCGAGATATACTTAGGCTCTTTTTCTTATCAATAAAAGTGATGCCATTAATGAGTTTGTTAAGTTGTGTAGACTTATTGAGAATGAAAATGAAGACACTATCAAGACTATTCGAAGTGATCGAGGTGGAGAATTTGACGGTGAATTTAGAGTATTTTGTGAAACCAAAGGATATGCTCATAATTTCTCGGCTCCAAGGACACCTCAACAAAATGGAGTAGCCGAAAGGAAAAATCGGACATTACAAGAGATGAGTCGGTCCATGCTCAATGAATTTTCACTTCCAAAATATTTTTGGGCCGAAGCCGTAAGTACCGCTTGCTATGTTATTAATCGAGTTTATATTCGTCCTAAAATGAATAAAACTCCATATGAGCTTTGGAAAGGTAGAACTCCAAATATTAGTTATTTCAAGATATTTGGTTGCAAATGCTTTATTTTGAATACCAATGATCCATTAGACAAACTTGATCCTAAAGCCGATGAAGGGATATTTATGGGATATTCAACAAAAAGCAAAGCATATCGGGTTTACAATAAAACTAGTGGAGTTGTTGAAGAATCCATTCATGTCAAATTTAATGAAGCTTTGGGAGTTGAAAAAATACCTAACGATGATAGTGATGAAGAAGATATTATTGAACAAATTGTTCAAATTAATGATCAACCGTCTACATCAAATGATCAACCATCTACTTCAAATGGTCCTCAAGAAGATAGAGGTGATATCTCGGATCTTCCCGTTGCATTGAAATTTAAGGGAGATCACCTAAAAGATCTTATTATTGGTGATCCCCTTGACAAAGTGATGACCCGGAGAAAATTTGCCGAGAAAGCTCTTATTTCTCAAAAAGAGCCTAAAAATGCTAAGGAGGCTATTGAGGATGAGAATTGGTTTCTAGAGATGCAAGAGGAGTTGAATCAATTTGAAAGAAATGATGTATGGGAATTAGTACCTTGTCCTCCATCTCAAACTATTATTGGTACAAAATGGGTATTCCGGAACAAACTTGATGATCAAGGCAACATTGTTCGAAATAAGGCAAGGTTAGTAGCTCAAGGGTATTGTCAAGAAGAAGGTATTGACTATGATGAAACTTTTGCACCGTGTACGTTTAGAAGCTATTCGTATCTTACTTGCCTATTCTTGTTTTAAAAATTTCAAACTTTACCAAATGGATGTTAAATCCGCTTTCTTAAATGGTATTATTCAAGAAGAAGTCTATGTAAAACAACCTCCGGGGTTTGAAAATTTTTCTAGGCCAAATGATGTTTATAAACTTAAAAGGCCTTGTATGGTTTAAAACAAGCACCGTGCATGGTATGATAGACTTAGCTCTTTTCTTTTACAAAATGGTTTTATAAGAGGTAAAGTTGATACAACTCTCTTTGTTTTTAAAAAGAGCAAGATTGTTTACTTGTGCAAATATATGTTGATGATATTATCTTTGGTGCTACTAATGATTCTTTGTGCAATAAATTTTCTAAGTTAATGCAAGAGAATTCGAGATGAGTATGATGGGGAGCTTAACTTCTTTCTTGGACTTCAAATTAAGCAATGTCAAGAAGGTATTTATATTTCGCAATCAAAGTATACAAAAGAACTTTTGAAAAAGTTCGGCATTGAAGAAGGAAGAACCGTCTCTACTCTATGGCAACAAATGTCAAAATTGACAAAGATGAGAAAGGCAAGTCCGTGGATGAATCAAAGTATCGAGGTATGATTGGTAGTTTACTTTATTTAACCGCTAGTAGACCGGACATTCTTCATGCCGTATGCCTATGTGCTCGTTTTCAAAGCAATCCCAAAGAATCTCACATGAGTGCCGTTAAAAGGATTTTTCGATATTTGAAAGGCACCATTCAATATGGTTTATTTTATCCAAAGAATGAAAATTTTTCTCTTAAAGGTTATAGTGATTCGGATTATGCGGGAAATATTGATGATCGGAAAAGTACTTAGGATCATGCCAATTTTAAAGCGATTGCCTAGTTTCTTGGTTTTCAAAGAAGCAAAAGCTGTGTTTCTCTTTCAACGGCGGGCGAATATATTTCCGCCGCATTTTGTTGTACTCAACTTCTTTGGATGAAACAAACCTTAGCGGATTACAAATGCTCTTTTGAAAACGTACCTATCTTTTGTGATAATATATCCGCTATTAACATTGCTCAAAACTCGGTTCATCATAACCGTACCAAATATATTGAGATTCGACATCATTTTCTAAGGGATTGTGTTTCTAAACGTAAAATTGAGATATCTTTTGTTCCATCTCAAGATCAATTAGCGGATATTTTCACAAAACCGCTATCTTGAGACTTTTGCATCGTCGAGCTCGGTTAGGCATAATGCATATTGAATAAGGCTTACGTTTGCATTTTGCACGTTTTTAAAACTTAGGGACGAAAAATCGGATTTTTGGTTGAAAATTCGGATTTTGGTAAAAACGAGACAGTGCATTTGAAAGGGTTGAGGGCAACGGTTGCCCTCAGCGTCGGCCGATCGCCTAAGCTATATTTTGGCTTTTAAACGTTCTGTCTTCAGCATTCTTCATTTTAACATTTTTTTGGCCATTTTTCGTCCCCTTTGTCAACTTCACTCTAATTTCATTCAAAAATGGTTTTCATGCATCTTTTACACACCATGGACATTATATAGCATGCTCATCATCATTATGGCTCATTCTTTCCGATCAAATGGTAAGAATTTTCTCTTTGCTCAAATTGGGTTGAACCCTTGAGTTTTGAGTTACTTGAATACTCTTGATGTAATTTTTGTATGATCATGATGAGCTTGATTGTTATGTTGTAATGTATGTTGATTGACTTGAATTGATGTTGAAAATTTTTGGCTTAAATCATTTACAAGGGTTATATACAACCTCTTTTAATTTTTACGCCCACAAAGTGTTCGATAAAATGTCGCAATGATAATTTCAACTTCTACATGATTCTCTTGCTTTCAAAAGTCTTCTATTATTATTGAGATCATGTTTTGGCAAACAAAACGAGCGTATGAACTCTTCATGTTACATTTCTCCCATTTTCCTTGGATTTTAAGCACATATTGCTCAATGGTTGATAAACCGTCTCTTTTGCGCACTTTGATATGATTGTATGATGTTTTTATCTTCCTAACATTTTTTTGATGATTCCAAAGGGGAGAAAGCAGGACATTGGCTTGTTAGCCAAAAGAAGCTATTAAAAGCTCGCAATAAAAGCTATAAGCGATGGCTTTCTAAAGCCAAGAATACCTAGTCCATGGCTTGGATTATGGACTCAAGTGCAAAAGATTATAAGTATTGTGACAGGGTGAGCTCCTTAGCTCATGATGTCTATATGCATCTTATATAAGCTTGTTATAGCTTGTCTTCTAATTTATTATAATCGTTTGTTGATATGCTCATAGATAGGGGAGCTTTGTATGAAATGCTTTCAACGGATAGTTTTGTAAAACCGGAAAATTTTTTGTTTCTCAAATCGTCCTCGAGAAAATTGTTTTGGTTTGTAATCATCAAAAAGGGGGAGTTTGTTAGATAAATGTTTTTATCATGATTTTGATGATTTTGTTCAAATGAGTTTTTAAACCAAAACAATGTCCCTATATGTTGTCTAAATACTTCCGATCAATTTAAAATGTTTTTACTATTTTTGGGTATTTTTGGAGTTTATTTTCGATAAAAATTGGACAACACATTTGTTTCGAGCTCGGACCGGTCGCCCCAGGCAACCCGTACTGAGTTGGTGAGAAACATAAAATGAGACGTATGTAAAAAGGGACAGGCGGACGGTCGACTGGGTGGTCGGCCGGTGAGGGCGACCGGTCGACCCCCGGGCGGCCGGCACGGGAGTGGTCTTTTTGTTTCAGACTTCTCTATTTGAAATTTCTTCCGCTCCAACCGGTCACGGCTAAGGCGGCCGCACTCCTCCGATAGGTCCCCCTATGTTAAAACTCGAGAATTCAATTTCAATCTTATCTCTGTGACCGGTCGAACCTCATGTTTATCGACAAACTATCCGTTGCGTTTTGAATGACTTTTCCTATTTTGTGGGATTGATTTCTAACACTATATTGATCATTTTAAATGGTTTCTTTTGCAAAGCAAATCACTCCCCGAGGAGGAGCAATGTCACGGAAATGAAAGCCAAGTCCTCTCCTATAAATAGAGGCTTCATTCAAGCAACAAGATACAACACTCTACACAAGCAAAAAAGCGATTGAGCAAACACTTTCATAAATCTTGTTGTATTAGTCTAAGCACTTTCACTTGCACAAATTTGAGGTCTAGGCTTTCAATTCTTGA
The DNA here is from genome assembly GCA_016081115.2 of Rehmannia glutinosa. NCBI lineage: Eukaryota > Viridiplantae > Streptophyta > Magnoliopsida > Lamiales > Orobanchaceae > Rehmannia > Rehmannia glutinosa. The sequence continues at coordinate 48,309 of JABTTQ020003247.1, forward strand.
TTACACTTGTACTCATATTGTTTCAATCATTATTGAGTTGTAATCTTGATCTTTGGTCATCATTCAACACAAGACATCCTTGTGAGTATTCTTATGGTAAGAATACACTTGGGTGATCTAGGTGATAGGTGTTTGAAGGTTGTGGTAATCTTCGAGGTGTTGTAAGAGGGTTGTGGTAATCCTCAAGGTATTGTAAGAGAGTTGTGGTAATCCTCAAGGTGTTGTATTAATTTTTGGTAAATTAATAAAAATCTTTTTTTCTTTTTGAAATCCATCCCGGATATACTGGGGTGGTAGTAGATTAGGCCCTAGGTGGGTTGAACTACTATAAATCGACGTGTGCTATTTACTTTCCGCATTTAGCATTTCATTTTTGCTTGAGTCTTATGAAAAAGAGGGCAAAATCTGAAAAACCGGGATAATCTATTCACCCCCCTCTAGATTATTGTAGCCACTTGGACTAACACAAAGGTCGTGTTTGCATCCGAACAACTTAGAAGCTCAATGTTTGTTGACCGATTGTACTAGAGCGGAAAAATGAATACAAGGAATAGAAGCTCAATTGGATCTCAACGATGACTTTGACACAAAAGAAACAACGTCCACGGCCGAAACGGAAAATGGGAGTGATTGAGCCATGCCACTCCCAAAAGGTAATAAGAATAAAAAGGTAAGCGAACTACATGGGCTTTGATTCCTCTATACCCTAAGAGGATACATAGACAACTTAATATTAATTATTAATATTAAGTTCAAGCCCGCCCATTTTTTTTTCATTTTTTTTTGTTCTATTTAATTTAAAGTTTTCAAATAATCTAAGATAATATTCTAATTTTAGGCATTGAATTATATTGTGTTATATTTAAACAACAAAATATTAATTTTATTTTTGGAAGAAAGAAAGAAAGAAAGAAGACAATTCCACGAGTTCAGGCAGAAATGGAACATCGGTTCACGTTTTTCGGTTGCAGGCAGGAACCATCTTGGAACCGTATGTTCAAGGTTTCAGTTCTGGTTCCGTATTATTTGGAATCGGAATCGGCGGTTCCAGAACCGTGGACATGCCTACTAGGATGATAATTAAGTAGGCCGAACGAGTCCTATTGTTAATGATGTTGTTTAAATATTAATATATTTTATAGATATATGTGGTGTTGATGGGTCCCAAATATATAATATAAAATTGAAACAATGATAATGATTTAAAGTAGAAATATAGGGTTGACTGTTGAGAAGTGTTTCAACACTATATTTCAATTTCAGTGTGATGTAATAAAACAAACATAATTTTGGTAATTTGCATATATTTGTTCAACTTTCTTAAATAAACTCACACTCCATTAAGCTGAATATATAATATTGGAACGAGAAAAATACTTTACTCCATGATATCGAGTACGAAGTAATTTAGTTTACGTGTCCAAAATAATTTAAGTGGATTAAACCCAAGCCTATTAAGAAAAAGAAAGCTATTTATAAACTTTTTAACATACTAATAAAATCAAACATATACAAGAATCAATTTTTTATTCTAAATCGTGTATGTTTTTTTTCCACTTAATAATAAGGAATCTATAACCACTACTCTTCGGGTGTGGATGAATTCGCAAACTTGACACAATAACTTGCAAACTATGTTAGCAAAGGTAAAATACACTAGGCACACCTATTGTGATAGACTATGCAAAAATTAGCTGCGAAGCTTCTTTGTCTCCAATCTTAGACTTCCACCGGTACTGGGTGAACAACTTGATATATTCGTCAATATGACAAATATCATTTAACTCGAGGGAATCATCAGCTTCAATTCCCTTCATCTTTGGTTAGAAAATCTACAAGAACATTTTAATAAGATTTTATAATGATAATATTATAATCATAATATTGATATTCAGTTTGCCATCTAAATAATCTAGTTTTTTATGCTTTGATTCAATTTTGATAAATTAGTGCAGGAATCCGAATTTGAGAATTGACCTCAAAATCCACCGTGTAATCATGCATAATGAGTAGTGCATGTATCCATGTTGGACCTACAACTTTAATCAAAGAACCCAATCATCATCAATCAACTTCAATTTCTAAACGTGGGACCTATAAATCTGACACCATATTGTCGCCTTCTATTACCAAAAAAAAATAAAAGAGGATTAGAACAACAATAGGCAATAGCCACACATAGCAAAGGCAGTTTTCCAAGTACGAACAATTGTATTCAGGCTAATTTATTAAACTAAAGCTATTTAACCAAATAAGGCCAAAAACAAAAACAAAAATAAAATATTAGGTGAAAACAGAGTGCAACTTCTGTTTTCTCAATTTTTATTTATTTTTTTCCCAAAAAATTTTAAAAAACATATTTTTTAATTGAATTAATTTCAGTTATAATTTCGATTTTAAAAAAAATTTAGTTTAACTAATTTTACTTTACAAATTTGAAAATATATGCACTATTTTTCGGACTGTAACTATTTTTTGCTCAAAATTTGAAAAAAAATGCTTGAATTTAGAATGAATTTAAAACACAACTCGAATAGGAAAACATCAACTGTATTGGAATTGGGTTACATAATAAAACCTAAACCACGCTTACCCGATTGATGACAAATTCCAGTTGTAAGACAATTGATATTTTGCTAATCCATTTGTGTTTTTATAGTTATTTTAAATTAAAGCATTTCTTCGAATTTTGAGCAAAAATCAGTTGCACTTATCCGAAAAATGATGTATGTATTTTCAAATTTATAAAGTACAGTTCAATTAACTTTTTTTTAAATATAACATTATTTCTGAAAATTTATTAAAATAAATAAATAAATTTGTTTTAAAAAAAATTCAGAAATAATGTTATTGAAAAAAAAATTAATTTAATTGAATTTTATTTTATAAATTTGAAAATACATACACCATTTTTGAGCAAAAAATAGTTAAACTTATCCCAAGAATGGTTTATATATTTTCAAATTTGTAAAGTAAAAATTTAGTTAAATTAATTTTTTTAAAATCGAAATTATAACTGAAAATTAATTCAATTAAAAAATCTGTTTTTTTTTTAAAAATCGAAAAAAAAAAGAAAAACTGAAAATTTTATTAAAAAAATATAAAAATTGAGCACCTCTGTTTTCACCTAATAATTTAATTTTTCTTTTTGTTTTTGGCATTATTTGGTTAATTAGATTTTTAAATACCTTTAGTTTAATAAATTAGCCTTGTATTCAACTGGCCAAGAAAGGGTGACGAAAAGCAGCCAATCTAGCCAACTTCTTATCGTTTTCAACTTCTTTATATTATTTTTTGTCTTTTTAATATATTTGTTTTTTTGATTGGATGTTCATTCACGTCTCTTAGAGTTTTCTCTTATACTTTATAAAACATTTCTTTTATTTTCAAAGATACAAATACGTATCATTCATTACGCTTAATCATATTTAAGCTCATAAAATGTAAATAATAATTAATATAATAAATATTAGTAATACATATAAGTAGACTATGATTTGAGTGAGAATCAGTGCATCTGGATTAGGATAAACGAATTCGATTTCGGGTATTTTAAGTTTGGAGTGACATGAGGCGATAATAAAAGTTAGTCTTGTAAGTAAGATCTATATATATATATATATATATATATATATATATATATATATATATATAAAGAGAGAGTCACTTATAAATAGTAATAAGAAAATTTTCCGCCCATTTCATCTTTCTAAATCGGAAAATGGTAAATTATTATTAAAAATAATATTGAACAATAAAATAATAATTAATTTATGTCGACACTTGAAACAAAATATGCTAAGATTTTGGTTAAGTTAAATATTAAGCTAATATTATTTTGACAACTGAATTATACTTTCCAAATTTACCAAATTATAATTTCTTATTTTCAGTAAACTGAATTTTTACGGCTAAGTTCTAATTATTAAGGTAAAATTATTTTGACAACTACTTTTACTCTTTCTTAATTTAAAAAAAATAGAATTAACTATTTTAACATAAAACTTATTTAATGAATAAAATATTGCAAAATAAATATAAATATTATTTGATAAGACTAACTAAATAATAATTAAATAATTAAAATACAAACTAAATTAAATAAATTCAAAAACGAGCATATAATATCTAAATTATTTAGTAAATCTAAAATTATATAAGAATTCACAAAATTATATAAATAATTAAAAATAATGAAATAATGCCTTAAAATTATCAAATAATTCTTGATAAGTCTTAAAATCATATGATAAAATCTAAAAAATATTAAAATAAATCTTATAGTTACTATAATAAAAATAAAATCATTGGATAAATTCAAAAATAATCAAATAACATCTAAATTTTAAGAATTTTAAATTTACCAAATAAATCTTAAGACTATTTAAATACATACAAAGAATGCTATAAAATCTTAAGTTATTTAATACATCATCCTACCAAAATTTAAGAAATTGTAATTCCCGATTTTCATTAAATCTGTTTTTCACCTTAGTATATTTTGTGTAAAATCTGGTGATTAAGTTAAACAAATATGCAACTTTTTTATTTTTTTAATTTAAACAATTAAATTTTATTATTTTGAATAAATTATATTTTCGTAGATTTTCACAAGTTTATAATTGGTAAGGTTTTAAACATAATGCGAATATGGATTCAATATTTACTAATTTCATATATTTTCCACAAAAATTGTTATTTAATTTGTTAATTTTTTTTATGAAAAATACATAATTCTTACTCGATAAGTATACCCAAATATTTGATAATTATGATATGAAAAATTCAAACAATATACTACACTATACGAATAGTACAATACAAATCATGAGAATAATTTTTTTCAAAATCGACTTAAAAAGGTAATTAAATATAATATAGAACACAAAATCAGTACAAAATATATTCAAATTTAAATATTGATAAAAGAGATTTATATATATATATATATATATATATCCAAATTTGCAATATATAGAGATTTTAGAAATAAAATAGATACACATATATATGGATTTGTAGAAATGAATGTGCATATACTTTATTGGATATAACATAAATAAATATTAATCACATAAATAATTCTATTTATTTGTTCTATTATCTGGGTTACATTTATTTGTTAATCTCCAACAATAGAAAAATATTTTTCATCCATTTCGTCGAACGGTTTTTTCAATAATTATGATTTAAGTATAATAATATTGTTATTGATAAATCAAATGACACTCTGATTTTATTTATTAAATTAACATATATAATAATTTGTTGGTATCAATTTTAACTACGTTTCAATTTATCTACTTTGATTTAGTTGTAGAAAATTATAGTGAACATATAGTTTTAACTTTTAATGTTTTAGAAAACTCAACAAGTGTTTTTAATAGATGTATAAACTTACTTCAAATATATATTATAAAATCAATTTGTGTTTTCTCATTTTCTCTAATTTTTAATTCATAGTTGGATATTTAACATGATATATATTTTGTAAGAATGTATTAAATTATTGTAATAATTATTATTCAATAAATCCTACATTATTTTTTTCGGATCAATACGTGTCAACTTGCACCCCTTTGTTCAAAGGACGGGGCGAGTGTAAGTCTTGAGATGCCCGTCATGTCCCACCTCATTATAATTCTTATAATATATAGTTTTTTTATTATTAAAACTATAAAATACTCTATTATATTACACTCAGTGCATTTAGTGATATACTAGTTAAGTTAAAACGAATTCGATTTCAGGTATTTTAATAAGTTTGGGATGACACGTGAGACAACCAAGTTCCAACTAAAACTTTCTAATACCAAGTTAAATTAGATCATAATAGGTCATAATGAATTGAGATACGATGTGAATTCAAATGAAACTATTACCAGGCCAGTCAAGCACTAGGATATTTGTACTTGGGGTTTTAATAGATTGTAGGATGTAGCGATTAAATATCATCATCGTGACGATCAAGCTCGAAGCCAGTATAGCTCGACCTCATCTTGACAATCAATGAGCTTGAGGGGTATTTTTGTAATTTTGACTTTATGCACATCCCGCACTAAAACAAATGGGGTAAGTTCAAAAATGGCCTTTTTCCAAGTTTCAGTTACAAGAATGGCCTTCATTATTAAAAAGAGTTCAAATATTTGAAGTTCCCATTATACCCTTTATAACAAATAAGGAAACATGATTAAATTCGTTCGGATATCACGAGAATATGAACACTTTGGTTTGTCACTGTTTCATTCGGGGCATTGTTACACCTACTTAGATCCGGTCTCCATTCGGAGGTTTTAAAAAGATCATGTCGGGTTTCGGTAGATAAACTTAACATGTTATAGAATTAAAAGATGTTCGATTACGTATTTATCGAGTTCCAAACTAATGTTTACACGGTGAAAATGGAAATAGTCCATTACGACCATATCGGGCCCAACATGCTTCAGTAAAATTAATAAATCCCTTAAAATTCATACCTCTTTTGGCCAGAAACAACAGGGTTAAGTGGTTCGCAATGCCACCGATCGGAAAATTACGCCCCCGGATCGTTTGACAAACGGCTCCTCCTGTTCAACCTCACCCTCGGGAAGATGATCGCAAGTTATCCGGCTCCTTCAAAACTCGCTCGGCCATGACCTTGGTTCGTTTCCTACTCCAAGGCGTAAAAGTAATTCTTCAAAGAGGATTGATCAATAATACATTATGAACACATGTTGAACAAACAATCTTTATTTTATTAAGAACTTAAAGAAAAATTTATTACATCAGTAATCTCCTTTTGGGAGGAGAAAACCTGTTTAGCCTCTCATAAAGGCTATCACACTCTTGTACATAAAATTAAAAAACTAAAACTGAAAACTGAAAACACTCTGGAAATTCTAAACTCAAAACAGAAAGAATTTTACAAAGAAAGTTTATTGTTTAGAAGACTAAGGGAAATGTTCGATGCCTTTAGCATACTGAAAACTCTTGTTTATATAGAGGAATGGTCAGCCTCTATTTCTTGGATTCTTCATCCACTTGCTTTTGCAAGTTAGTGGATGCTTTCTATCTTCACATGGCTTGGGACCTACCTTATCGGTATCCAAGGCAAGTTGATAAGGCTCCAAAGCCAATGACTCTTCTTTTTCCGTCTTTTAGCTAGATGGAATCTTATGGCGTCATTGCTTACGTCATTGACTTGAATTATCGACATCTTGATGAGTTGGATGCCAATTACTAGATCGACCTACCTTTTGTCTCTTTCTTTGAGTGGGTTATCCTTGAATCACATGTCTCCTTTAACTTTGTCGGGAATCTACTTTTTGGTGGTCCCGAAACTTTTGATCTTCGTGACTTTTCTTCTCCGTCGCGGGTCTTCTCCGATCGACTTTTGGCGAGAATCCTTTGCCAAATTCCGGTTCATTTGGTTTTGACATTGGACAGACCAGAAGTTCCCAATGGCCTATGTGAGCCATATTGCAATATTTCCGCGAGTTTCTTTACTCCCGACATGACTTGTTTTCCCACATAAGATTTCTTTTCTTTTGAATAGGTCTTCTGCGAATCTTGTAGTTTTTCTGTCATAGTATTCACGGAGGAATGATCCGTTCATTTGAATTTTGATAGAACTTGAGCGGAAACTTGACTTTGTCCATCTCGGTGAGACGGACCCACAATCCCCATGCCCTTCTTGTAGTAATCGATCTTCGGTGAAGGTCATGGCCAATTATACTTCTTACGAACTAGCCTCCTTGATATTTTTGAAGGCTCTTTCATCACGGTCTTGGCTTTAATGTAATGGAAGGCTTCATGTACACCACTTCCAAAGCAGACTCTGTTCTTTGCACTTATGAAATACAACTCCAATGCATCCCCTCGTTTTAATTTGTCATTGTTGGACCAAAGACTAAATGGCGCTTCTGGATCCACTTTGGCAATTTTGTGATCTCGGGAAGAAGGTGGTGAAGTAGTATAGATCGAGGCAAAGCCCCAAACTCGTACCACCTCTCTTCACAGGGCTAGAATTTGGTAACATCAAACCCTTGGATATTTTCTAGAAATATCGATCTTTATTTTTCGGAGACATCCCTTGCACGGTAATCGGTTTCTCCCGATTCGCACTTTGGTATTCACGCGAGAAGAAGAAACTTTAATCTCGTTAATATCAACCTTAGAAGTGCCCATCATAGGCCTAAGATTGATCTCTTAGTCCTTTACCCCGGGCGTCTTTGGGTTGATGTGATAACTCGGGATTTGACTCGGAGTATCGGTTTTTCCTTGGGCCAACATTTACGCCAACTTAGGACTTGTGCTAGAGTCTTTGGAATCTCTGCTCTTGGTTGGGAGCCTGCGTTCTAAGCGCTCCGTTTGCTTATTAGCGGCCGGAGGAGTGGCCCTTGGAATGCCGTCCTCAGCGAGAGTGAGACCGGACACATGCTCGTATACGATCGGTTACTTTGTCCCGATCATTTCTTTGTAATTTCGGCCAAATCGGCATTGATGACCAGGGTATCAAATTCTCGGAGTAGCATTTCATTTGGTCTCCAAGATGTCTTGGTGTGAGGATGGAATCACTTCAATTCCTCCATCTCTTGTTAGAAAATGCAAGAACATTTTCATGAGATTTTATAATGACAATATCATAATCATAATATTGACATTCGACTTGCCATCTAAGTATCTAGCTTTTTCTGGTTTTGATTAAATTTTGTTTTTTGAAAAGCTTTGCACTTGAATTATCAATTTTAAGATAAACTTTTTAGCGAGTAGAAATAAAGGCCATTTTTTGAAAGCCTTTCATTGTAAAAGAATTCTTTTCGTTGATATGCCACCGAGTTGCTTCCTTTGTCGTAAATAGACCACTACAATATCTGCATGGCACTTCTCCGTTTGGTGTAGCTTTAGTAAGATCTGCTTCCCACCACTAATCACTGGCATCTGTGTAAAGAATCATTTCATCTTCATCCTGTGGAATTGCAAGTTTTGGAAGCTTTTTGCAAACTTCTTTAAGTTGCTTGATTCCTTCTTGATGTTCATTCTCCCATTTGAATACTGCATCTTTTTTAAGCAATGGGCTAAACACCTTCCTGTAATGTGCTAGATTGTTTATAAACATCCCAACAAAGTTAACAACTCCAAGAAAACTCTGAAGTTGCTTCTTGTCTTTCAGTATATCTGGAAATCCCTGTATTTTTTCTACAATATGACTTTTTAGGATGATTCCAGATTCATCGATTTCAATTCCTAGGAATTCAAATGTCTTGTTTGTTGCAATCAACTTTTGCTTCTTCTAAAAGCACTAATCCTTCATTGTGACAAACATCGAAAATATTTCCAAATGTTTAAGATGCTCTTTCATGTTTTTGATGCAATCAAAATGTCATCGATATACACGAACATGAAAGCGAAATAATCCTTGAAGAGATTATCCATCTTCCTTTGATATATGCGAAGTGCGTTAGCAATCCCATAGGCATCACGTTCCAAATATAATGTCCTTGTGGTGTGGAGAAAGTTGTGAACTTCTTGCTTTCTTCATCCATCTTAATCAGTAAAATCCAGTTGCAATCGAACTTTGAGAATATCTTGGCACCTTTGATGCGATTAACCGGATGTTCTCTCGCTTGGGATATAGTATCGTCGAATTCTAAAATGTTATTAATCCCTTTGTAATTAATAACAAGTCTTGGCTTTCTCTTTTGATTTCTCCATGGTTTCGACTAAGAACCCTGGATCTTTGTATGGAGAAACTCTGGTGAAATTAACTTAAGGTCAAGATGTTCCTTAAGTATCTTCTGCATATCCTCACGATCCTCCTGGTTCATAAGGATTGGTTTGAATCTTACGAACTTGTACTCCTTTCCGGTTTAACCTTTAAGGATGCTTTGAGCTCATTCTTGTCCCACCATGCCAAAGGATCTTCATTATAATTCCTTTGGATCTTCTTCTTGATATCCTCGAGTGATATTTGTTCCTCTATGGTAACGTCACTCTGTGGATTCTCCATTAGACTCATCCATAATTCTACAATGGCTTACGGGTGACTCGTTCTTCTCCTTGTACTCGAATGAATACAAGTTATTATCCCATATCTTGATCTTACGAATGGAACCAAATTGTCTATAGGATAATAAAGCTTCACCAAATTTCCTTCAATCCGCCATTTTTGGATTGCGAAGTTTGGCTTCATCACCATGCTGCTTGCGAAAAATAATAGCGATTTTTACGTAAAATGCTTCCCATGATCTTTGGACAATAATCTTATGATCACATAATGTTGTGAAAATAAGTCTTCTTGTCTCGTTCTCTGTGTAAATCGCTTGAATGTTTGTAGGAAGTTGTTGCCTAGCAAAACATACACTTTTTTTGTATCATGAAAATATATTGGTGGCGTTTTCACCTTGTACCGGGGTACGCTGCGCCTCCGATCATGATTTACCTTGTTTAATTCCCCTGTTAAGGATAAGAATCCTTTTAGAGAAATCTCTTCTGCAATAGCTGGTAAATCTTCTCCAATTTCTTTAGGAAAAACATCCGGCTGCGAGTACATATTCCGACACACTGAATCAATATATGCGGCAAAATACTCGGCCTTGTATTCAGCATATAACATTCCGATAGAAATGTATATGGAGAATGGACTAGTGGTCATCTGATTCTGTATCTTTTATCAGCCACTGTGAACTCCATTCCGTCTTGTAAATCAATTCCAGTATTAATTGTTCAGGATCTTCCTGCAACTCTGTGATAGTAAGCTCCATTTCACCTATCTTCAGGCTTTTTTGATATCGTCCAACTATTGGTTGTTGGAGATAATATAGAACATCACAAGGAAAAATATTATCCTTTTGAGTGATGTCGAATATTACTTCAACTTCTCGCCATCTTACGGACATTTCGGCTCTCTCTTTGTTTTGAAAACATACGGGAAACATTTGATACGCGAATCAGTCTCCTTTCTTCCCACGGTTGCTACTCGTCATTACGTCTGTTGGAAAGACATCCTTCTGGGCTCAACTCTGAGACTTCGACTTTTGTTGAAGACTGGTTGATCTTGTATTTTCATATCAATCTCCTTGATGGTTGGAGACTCAATAATTTCTGGTAAAACCACCCTGGCAAAGTCCTCGAAGATTCTTGGGACTTCAATAAATTCCTTTCTCAAGAATACTTCTGAATGATGTGTATTCGAGAGAGCATATGATATCTTGTATGTGATCGAGTAGGGTTTGTTCCCTTCTTTCATCAATTCGACTCTTTTGAAATCTTGATGAAGAGTTAGGACTCTATTGAAATCCCGATCTCCCAAATTGTATGCAATTCTAGGATAGACATTAAATGCTAATTTTCCAGCATACAAATTTCCTGTTACCGTTCCAAGGCATGAATCCTTGAGATTTGAGACCCGCTTATCAAAGATAGCCAAATTGAGTGGCGAATCTATCCTTTCTTTGAATGTTTCTTTAATAATTACTCTTATGGCTCCGATATGAATCCATGAGAGTGTATTTGCAACTTCTCTTTTAACTCTGCTTTTGATCTCCTGGATTTCTCTAATAGGGACCAACTGCATCTCGATCAGGTTCCCGGTAAATTCCATCGGAATGGCAAATTCTCCGGTTGTTACTCTGTGGATAATTTGGTGTTTTCTATTACGAAAACCAATCTTATCCAAAGCCTTTTCCATCGCTCCAATTGTAAATCCATAATAGATTTGAAGCTTTGGATCTTCCTTCATAATTCTCATAAGAGTCTTATGAGACACCGTAGTGTGAGAGAGGAATCGACATATCCTCACGACCGTTTGTTGAAGAATTTCTTATTCACTCGATTCTCGCTGGATTCACTTCCATCATCGAGAATAGATCTCTTCTTCATAGATGCTTTCATACGAGGGAATATCCTCAAATTGATACACATGTATTAAATCCACGATAATAAACTGACTTCTTCGATTTACGGTGTGGCCTCGAATCATTTGTCGACTCCTCGTTTTTGATTATGCGGGCAATCCGTTGAGATATGCCCTCTTGCTCGCATGTCCGGCCAATTACGATCTTTGAAACTTTCATTTGCTCTGGTGTGAGCACGCTGAAAGTTCTCCTTCTGGATTTTCTCTTTGGTACTTGCTTGATTAAACAGGATGATGAGGCTCTACTCGCTTGGTCTTTGGTCTTTTACGATTTATAACTTTGGGCCTTTTGTTTTGACGAGAACCTTCTAGATCTCCATGAAGACTGCTTCTTTTCTTCTTTGCTTCCTCGGCGGTATGGATGGCTTCGCTCCTTCTTCTTTTTGTGCCGCCTTGGTTGACCTCCACAATTGTTGGGATGTCATTATCCACGCAACATAGAGGAAGCGCTTTGTTAATTCCTCTTAATCTCTTGTAATTCTGACAGAGTGCTTGGTAACACCATTCGAGATAACTTGGCCTTTAGGAAAGACATTTTTAAGCCACGATTTCTCTTCCGCTCCATCCTTGTATTCTCGATAAGCATTTCTCTCCGGGGACTCGAAATCTTGGCAAAAGAATAGGCATGCGATTTCCTTTTCTTCAATCTTGGATTTCACCGATATTCGATGAATAACTTGATATATTCGTCAATATGACAAATATCATATAACTCGAGGCTATAGAGGGCTTGTTTATATCTCTTTCTTTTTCATCCTCTAATCCTCGAAATAACTTTGTGCCGATGAACTCAATTTTAAATAGTTTTGCCATACCATCGACAATTCCTTTAAGTGATTCTCCTGATATGACCGATCCTTTCATACTAGCATCGGTCATATCCCATGCAATCTTCACCGATCCTTCAAGACTCATTTCAAGGAGTAAAATAAATGAATCATTTGTAAGATCGAGGTTCTATTTGAAATTTTCATAGTCAAGCCCATTCATCAATGAGGACTTCTCTATTTTTAAAATGCAGGATGTCGATTTAACATCAACCCATATGGATGTATTGGGTCAAGGTGCGATCTTCCATAAGACGTCTGATAAAAATTCGGCCTTCCAGTAGGTTGTCTAGTTCCCGCAAGAGGGTTTCGACCTCCTGTCCCTGAAAGTGGATCACTCCCAGTCGTGAAATCTCCAGCGTGTGGCATCCTCTCGTCCCGAGCTTCATGATTCGAACCCGTACTTTCTTCGACGTTAGGATTAACTGGTGGCGGTGGTGGTGGAATTGCTCTACCTTGTGGGTCATAGGTAACCAAAGCTGATCCATCACCGGCGTTTATCTTTAAATCTACAATACCTAATCCCGCGAAGGATTCTGCCAGGTCGTGTAGATCTTTAAGATTCATCTTTTCCATATCCATCTTTTCTAATTTTTTGATGGATTTTCCTTTGATTAGAGCAATGAGCTTCTCCTCATCTGTCATCTTTCGTATAACCGGTTGGTTTCCTTTTTGGTGCAAATAAGTCTTTGTCCCCGAAATCTATCTTCGATTCTTTCTGTCCTCCAAATTCTTGACTCGTTTGAATATCATGAAGGAGTTCAAGAGTTTCCTTACGATATTTCACTATCATCTCCATATGGTTCGGATCGATGAACTTGTCTTTGGTAGATGAATATGGCGGTTGCCATAATTGCGCACCGTCTTACGGACTTCTCTAAGATCTTCGGAGAACTTAGATTTGTCTGGAAGTATCTCGTTCCACTCGGTACTCCATCAAGAATCATTGTTTTGATGGGAATTTTCATGAACCGTTTCTTGAAGGTTCATCAAATGAACATATAGTGTCTGGTTAAGCATCCAGAAATGCCTATAATATTTTGCTCGCATTTTACATTGCCTTAAAGTTTCCCCGTCGGCTCCTGCTTGTTCTTTTTCTTCATGTTGGTATTCCCAATATGAAACCTGGTGAAGGTGTTCTTGAGCATACATCGTCAATATTTGACGATATGTCCTGTAAGGGGTACATCTCGGACATCGGTCCGGATCCATAATCTCAGAGTAATTTTTCCTCACCAATTGTTAATTACATAAATATAATAAATTTAACTAAAAGTTCTTAATAAACCTAGGCTCTGATACCATTTTTACGGCCCTTAAAACCTTTGAAAACCATAAGTTTGACTTCAACCTTGTATAAGGGGTATTTTGGGGTTTTATCAAATAAAAAGGCTATTTTTGAAACTTTTGAATAAGTGAGGCTATTTTTGAACATGAGCTTTTCAAAGAGGCTATTCTTAATCTTTTCCCAAAACAAATGGCATCGAAAACATTTTTTTTTGAGAATGCGTCGAAAACATCTTAATTTTGGACCATTTGGAAAAAGTAAAAAACAATAGAAAACAAAGAGAAGGAAAGAGAGAAAAAAAACAAGAGCAAGTCTCTTGTGAGACGGTCTCACGAATCTAAATTCGTGAGACGGACCTTCTAAGAGCTCCGTCTTGAGAACATGAACCATGAAAATAAATTTAAAAATAATAATGAACCATGAAGAAACAAAAATAAACCCTAAAAACATGAACCATGAATAATAAACCCGAAAAACAAAAATAAACTCAAAAAATAAAAAATAAACCCTAAAAAAAACTAAAAATCCTAAAAACCCAAATCAATTAAAAATAAACCAATAAACAAAATAAACCCTAAAAAAATAAATATAAACCCTAAGAAAAATAAAATCTAAAAAAAAAAACCTTTAAAACTTTGTGCAAGGGCTCCGTCTCACGGATCTAAATCCGTGAGACCGTCTCACGCAAGTTTTTGCCAAAAAACAAACGAAAAGAAATCTCAGTGGTGAGTGGCCTCTCAATCATTTTCAGTGAATACTGAAATAAATTACTCCAAATTGAACTCAATGTTTTAACTTAATTCTAAGTCAACATTTGGTAGGGAAAAAACATAGCTGTTGTTCTAAAAAGCGCTAGACATTAGTCGGACAACAGGTTGAGGCCTAGTGTTTAAGCGAAGCTTCATCAGGGTTAGGCAAAACCTGGACGGGTTAGACGGGTCCTAATCAAAAGAAAAACGTAAGCGAACAAGGGGAGTCTAGCGCCTACGCGGAGACTAGTCGGTGCTTAGTGGGGATTTCTAGAACAATGCTTATAGGTCTACAATTGTTTGTTATTCTTAATGTCATAAGTTGGCAATTTTGGTAAAATGGGTCAACTTTGTTAAGTGTTATATGCAGTGTTTACACGAGTGTTATAAAACCTGGGTGATTGAATCTGGAAAAATTTTGAACTAGATTGTTTACCGTTTATTTTGGAAGGTTTTCATAGTACTAAGATACTATAATATTTGATTAGTTATCCTAATTAATTTGAATTGATTTTATCTTGATAAGTGATTAATCTTATTCATGTGTTTTGATTGGGTTATGATAAGATCTTATAATATCTTTTGTTTAAGGGAAGAATCAAAAGATTTTCATAATTGATTTGCAACAATTAAATATTTTTAATTAATCTAATTTGATTTATATGAATTGATTTTTTTTATTTGATTTTATTGGAAAATGTTACGGTCATGTATGGTTGTGTTTCCAACTCCCTTTTTCCACTTTCCAACTATTCCGGAAAATGAGTTTATGTTTGTTTCAAAAGTTTTTCAGTAGAAATGAAGTCATTTCCAGTTTTCACTTTTTATGGAAAATATTCTTTTGAAAACACAACCAAACAATTTTTCATTTCAATTACGCAAACCTAGGTAAAAATACACTACAATCACGCAAACCTATGGTAAAAATAAATTTGAAAAACTATAACCAAACATATTCTCATTTTCAAACAGAAATTCAGACAACAAACCAAACATATTCTCAATTCTCACACGAAAACCAATAAAGTTTGAAAATTCATTTTCCAACACTAGAAACTGGAAATTGGACTTGGAAACACATCCATACATCCCCGTAAGTTCTTGAAGGATCTTCTAGATGATGCAAGAATCAAGAAAGATCATTGTGATTGATACACAACAAATAAAAAAACTCGATTGGACGTACAAGAGAACTTTATATATATGTCAGTCTCTACCATGCAAGAAATTAAGTTGGATGAACTACATATAGTGCCACTTAATGATTCAAAGTGAGACAAGTTTGTCTATGCAATTCATTGTTCGGGAGAATATGTGTAGGTCTACCGGAGTGGATTGAATCAACCATCAAAAGGCATTTGGAGTTGAAGGAATTTCAACATTATGAAGTTTGAGAAAAACATATGGAGAATTAGTTTAATACAAAGAATGGTCTATGTTTAAAGAGGGAGTTTTTTAAATTCTACAAAATCATAGATTGTATTTGAAATAACTGTTGTTTCTAATTAGTAGATTGTTTTCTCTCTGGTATGGCTTCATGCATTAAGATTGAGGAATCTAAGCACGTTATAAAAATCATGGTGTTATTTTTTTTATTTCCATTGTGTGTATTTTGATATTACTGTGCGTGGATTAAGTGTTATAACATCACTATTTAACACCAAAAGTTCTTTATTAAAAATTAATAAAATTAGGGCAACAGATTCTATCAATTACATTAATTTTCAATTTAAACAAATGAGCATTTCACGTGGTATATAATTTTATAATTAATTTTGTTTGAAACTTTTTTTTTTCCCTTTTCTTAGTGGGATAATAAACAGTGACAATATATACATTTATATATATAGGATTTGGTTCAAATGAGACCACCCTCCCTAGGTAAGGCAATGTGGACTCATCTTACCTATTGATCTTAAAAAATGAAGGGATGTGATTAATTCGGTTTTTTTAATTATTTCACAATTTTCGCTGATTTTAAGGGTAAGATTGTAATTTTGTAATTCAAATTAGTGATCCGAACGGATTTTATAGTTCAAATTAGTGGTTGTGGCGGAATTTAAGGAACCTGTTTTCTTTCCAAATATTTTTATTTTACAGCATAGTTAGGGTTCTTCTACTGCATAATTAGACATCAAATAATTCATGTTTAGTTATTTTGTTGGCACTGTTTTACGAAAACAAGACATAATTGAATATAATGTACTGCATATGTAGTTATACTACACTGCATAAATAGGTTCAATATAATGTATATTTAGTTATGAAAATGGGATGTTCTTTTGGAAATTATAAAAATGGGATGTTACATAATGTCTTTGCATATTTAGTTATTCCACAATGCATAGATAGTTTCTAGATAATACATAGTTAGTTAATTTTGTTGCATAGTTTATGACGTCTTGCATAGTTGGATATACTGTACTACATATTTGTATTTTTACGCTGCATAGATAGTTTTCAGATAATGCATATTTAGTTGAGTTTTGTTGCATATTTAGTTTTCGAACTCACTGTTCGTTATTTCTCTGTAATATTGCACCGATTTTTCTTGTTTTTTCTCTGTAATTTTCATGAACTATAATTTTCGAGTTCTTCATAGTTTTCTTTATTTGCGTTAATGGAGGAATGAGAGAGAGAGAGAGAGAGAGAGAGAGAGAGAGATTGGGAACATTGGGAGATGTATGAGAGAGAAAGAGATTTGATTCCATTTTTGTAACTAACTTGTTATGTTATTTTACTCTACTACCCTTATATTTATTAAATTAATATTTTAATATATTTTTTATCCATTAAATCATAACCATTGATTAATAGTGGGGGATGATTGAGATTAGTCCATTGTGTCTCACCTAGAGACATGGTCTCACTTGATCCTCCCACTATATATATATATATATATATATGATTTGGTTCAAATGAGACTACCCTCCCTAGGTGAGACAATGTGGATTCATCTTACCCATTGATCTTAAAAAATGAAGGGATGTGATTAATTCAGTTTTTTTAATTATATCCTATTTTTTTGCTGATTTTAAGGTTAAGGTTGTAATTTTGTAATTCAAATTAGTGGTCCGAGCGGGTTTTATGGGCTGAGATTGAAACTGTCGGATTTGGTGGCGGAATTTAAGGAAACAATTTTTTTTCCAAATATTTTTATTTTATAATATAGTTAGGGTTCTTCTACTGCATAATTAAACATCAAATAATGCATATTTAGTTGTTTTGTTGGCACTATTTTACGAAAATAAGACATAACTGAATATAACGTACTGCATATTTCGTTATTCTACACTGCATAAATAGGTTCAATGTAATGTATATTTAGTTATGAAAATGAGATGTTGCTTTTGGAAATTATAAAAATGGAATGTTACATAATGTACTACATATTTAGTTATTCCACACTGCATAGATAATTTCTATAGAATACATAGTTAGTTGATTTTGTTGCATGGTTTATGACGTCTTGCATAGTTGGGTATATTGTACTACATATTAGTTTTTTACGCTGCATATATAGTTTGCATAGAATGCATATTTAGTTGATTTTTGTTGCATATTTTCAAATATGTAATATCCTACAGATCTATGCGTCGTTTCATAAGTATTTATACATCATTTCATAAGTATCTATGCATCGTCTTATTCGTGAAAATTACAGTTGTTTAAGAGTTTATGTTCATGGTCAGTTTCGAGTTCTCCATCAATGACTACACTATTGATGCTGTTGGATAGAGTTTTTTCCACGACTGATGATTCATTTTCATGTTTCGAACTCACTATTTGTTATTTCTCTATAATAATGCACCGATTTTTCTTGCCTATTCTTTGTAATTTTCAAGAACTGTAATTTCGAGTTCTTCACATTTTTTCTTATTTGCGTTAATGGAGGAATTAGAGAGAGAGAGAGAGAGAGGCGTGAGGGAGAGGGAGGGAGAAAGACACGTGAGATGAGAGATGCATGAGAGAGAAAGAGATTTGATTCCTATTTGTTATGTTATTTTACCCTATTACCCTTAGGTTAATTTAATTAATATTTTAATATAATTTTTATCCATTAAATCACACCCATTGATTAATACTGGAGGATGGTTGAGATTAGTCCATTGTGTTTAGAGCTGGCAATGGGCCGGGCTGGACCGGCCCAGCCCAAACCCAACGGGCCAGACGAAAAAATTGGGTCGGGCCAGGCCAGCCGAATTTGTGTCGGGCCTCATTTTTCAAGCCCAGCCCAGTCCCCCGATGGGCTGCGGGCTATCGGGCCAAACCAGCCCAAGTTAATTTTTAAAATATATATATATATATAGGTATTGGTTCAAATGAGACCAATATCCTAGGGTGAGACCGTGAGACATAATCTGGTACGTTTATTCTTATTTTTGAAGGGTTTAGATTAATCCAATTTTTAATGTATTTTTAATGATAAACAACTGTTACAAGGTTATATTGGTAAAACTACATATAGGCGCCGGTTGTTAATTAAGGATAGATATTAATGCCCCTTTAATTTCGGTAGAGAGAGATTGTAAAAATCTTTTGACATGCTAATTTCATGGGAGAGTATGATGAATTCCTAATTTTCCGGCCCTCATGCATTAATGGGTGATCTTATTAGTTTTTTTTAGCACGATACATGTTTTGTTATAGTGCATATTTAGATACAATTTGTTGCATTCTTAGTTAAAATACTTTGCATCAAAATATAAGATAAGGTTTTTTTTTTGCATTTTTTTTGCAGTGAAAATTCGTCCTGCATGGGTCAATGTATTCTTAGTTACAATTTGTTGTATTCTTGGTTAAAATATGTTTGCATGAATATATAAGATAAGGTTTTTTTTTATTACAACGATAATTCACTGCATGGGTCAATGTTAGGGGTGTCAAATCGTGTTATCGTGTCGTGTTTCGTGTCGACACGATAACAACACGATATGATAAGGGCAAACACGAACGCGATCACGATAAGGATGCGCTCGGACCGCGACACGAACACGAAAATTTTCGTGTCGACACGATAGTGACACGATAAGTCAAAAACAAAAAGAAAATGATTTACACGTTAATGCACGATAGGAAATTACACGATATGACACGGTTATACACGACACAAATATACAAAATATCAGGTTATCGTGTCATTATCGTGTCACTAACAGGTAAATGTGTTATTATTGTGTCCTTATCGTGTTTGTGTCGTGTCATTATCGTGTCACTAACAGGTAAACGTGTCATTATCGTGTTCGTGTCGTGTCATTATCGTGTCACTATCGTGTAAACACGATAAAAACACGAACACGACACAAAATTTTCGTGTCCTTAACGTGTCGGCACGATAAGGACACGAACACGATAAGACTAAACACTAACCCGCTATTTTCGTATCGTTTTCGTGTCGTGCTATTGTATCGTGTCAAAAATTGCCACCCTTAGTCAATGTATTCTTAGTTACAATTTGTTGCATTCTTAGTTACATTTTGTTGCATTATTGGTTAAAATAGGTTTGCATAATATATAATATAAGGTTTTTTTTTATTGCAGCGATAATTCACTGTATGGGTCAACGTATTGTTAGTTACAATTTGTTGCATTCTTAGTTAAAATAGGTTGCATCAATATATTGTTAGTTAAAATAGGTTGCATTCTTAGTTACAATTTGGTGCATTCACTGTATGGGTCAATGTATTGTTAGTTACAATTTGTTGCATTCTTAGTTACAATTTGGTGCATTCTTAGTTAAAATAGGTTGCATCAATATATGTAATTCATCTCCATGTTGCATACTTAGTTAAAATACGCTGCATCAATGTACAAGATAAATTGTTTTTTTTTTTCGACAGTGATAATACAATGTATGGTTCAATCATATTTGTTTTTGGTGGGGATCATCATTTATTGCACCTCATAAATTATAGGTATTAGATAACGTAAGTTTGAATCATGCATATCTTGTTTATTATCATTGATTGACCGTTTTTTGTGTTTTACTATAATACCCTCACACGAAAATAATGGTTGAGAATGCTTCTATATTTATTATTTCAATCTCATCCATTCATTGCTAAATTGCAACGGTTCAGATTAGGTCATATGGTCTCACCCCAATATATGGTCTCACAAGAACCAACCCATATATATATATATATATATATATATATGGATTTTGTGCTTAGTTTTTAAGCGGGGAAATTTGGGTAAAAAAATCTTTGTAGTGTTTTATTTATGTTTGTACAATTAAAAAAAATAGGTTTGCTCCTTAACCACAAAGAGTTTTATTATTAACTTTTCTTGGTCAAAGCATTGAAGCAACTTATATGAGGCTATGAGCTTTAATCTATTCTAATTGGCCACATCAACAGTGGTCAGTGGGACAAAGCCAACAAGGTAAGACTACCTTTTATTCATTTGATACACTATACTAGATGGTTTTAACTTTGTAGTGTGTAATGAAAAGACACTGGTTTTTAGGAAGTCACGTGAACCAAGAAAAAAACAGATATTAATGAAATAATATCGGGCTCGGGCCAGCCCGAAAAAATGGGCTTTTTCGGCCCGAGCCCGATTGGCCTGACGAACTTACTGGATCGGGCCTTTAAAAACGAGGCCCAGCCCAACCCTATGTACGGGCTGGCTGGGTCGGCCCATCGGGCCGGGCTATTTTTGCCAGCTCTAAATTTGTGTCTCACCTAGAGACATGGTCTCACTTGATCCTCATAAAAAATAGGACCCCCCCTATTATATGAGTACATTGGACCAAATCCAGATCACCCATCTACCTATTTCAATGGCTATTATTAATTCTGATTAATGGTAATAAAATATATGGTAAAATCAAAATAGGGGTAAATTAGTCCACATAAAAAATAGGGAGGTTGACTAAATCCAGTAAATCCCATAAAAATAGGGGAGTTACCCACAATTAATGGAATTGGTGTCATTTTTCATTCAACCCATGTTGTGTAGGTTATTTCCAAACAAATTTGATGATATGTTTCCTTAACTCCATGTGCTAAATCTAGTAAATCCCATGAGATTTCGTCATTCCCATTTTTTTTTTATAAAAATTGCTTGATATGGCCAGAATGTTGCTTATATGTGCTTAAATACTTGCTCGCATGTATGCAAAATGTTGCTTAGTTTTAACTGTGTTTTAATCTCTCACATTAATAATAGTTTGTTTGATAAGAACTGTCATGTTATGCAAAAAATCAAAAACTTATACTTATATTGACTCTCATTCATTCAATCGTTGACGGTTTTTCACCCCAGAAATTTGCTTGGCTGATACTAAAATATTGCTTATGTATGCTCGGATACTTGCTTGTATGTATTCAAATTTTTTATTACGTCCCCATTTGTTCTAACCCGGTACTTTGCTTAGTTATGACTAGAAGTTTGCTTACATGTGCATAACTATATGCTTATGTATATTCTAAATGTTGCTTAATTATTTATTTTGTTTGAATCGATTGAGATTGCACATGTGCGCAGCAATGGATTGAAATAACATCGGATTCATCTGCGAACTGGATACCAGAATGTGACGAAAATATGACTCCAAAAGAATGAATGAATTTTGATAATGTCAACAACAGAATACCATTTTAAAAATAATTCTTAATAAATAAAAAAAACATATGTTCGAAAATATGTTGTGACGGCTTATTTATTTGTTTAATACTGCTTATTCATATTTATTATAATGCTTATTACTACTATGTACTCAGCTTATTTATGACTGGTGTAGTGCTCTTCGAGCAAATAATTCAACATTCGTGCAAAATTTGGTTACTGCAGTCACATATGTTCAATTGTTTATTTGTGCGTAAAGTATTGCTTGTGAAATGATGTTATGGTACTTAGAAAGCAATTGAATTGTGCTTATAATACCATCAAACCATGAAAATAATTTCTTACAAAGCAATTGAATACTGCATACAAAGCAACTGAATTCTGCTTACAGTATCTAAAAACCATGAAAATAAATACGACACTAACTAGAAAATATTCATATATCAACTATGCATGCACATTGTACGTCAAAACCAACCATATTTAAAATGACTATAAAATACTACAATATTCAATATTTTGATCAAAAGAATGAAACAACAGCGTTTCGTTGTAATCCTAACTCGATTTAGCAAACTCCTTCGCTCGTCCCAAAATCGACTCCCTCTGCTCGTTCATTACATCTTTTGCTATTTCTAATAGAAAATCTATCCAAAAAAAACACTAGTCATTTATATAAATCATTTATTAACAAACAAAACATTTATAAGTATAAAACCAACCAAGCACAAACATAATATAACACGTATAAGCATAAACTAAACAATAGATAAGCATAATTATCAATAACAATAAGCAGTTGAAAACATCAATAAGCAATCCTCCAGCCTTAGAAAAAAACATTGTAATACTAATTACTCCCCTAAATTGAGAGCATAATATAAAATATAGATAAGCATAATATAAAATATACATAAGCATAATTATCAACAACAATAAGCAGTTGAAAGCCTCGTTAAGCAATCTCCATGTATGCCAATTTTGATTTTTTAACTAGTAAAATCAGTAAATAAAAAATAATAAAACCCACAACAGATCCTAATTATTCATTTAGAAGAACATAGATAATACACCCTAACAATCCCCAGACTTAGAGAAAAACATGACAATACTAATTACCACTGTTTTCGACCGTGGGAGATGGATTAGAGACGGTTTTTCTCTTCTTTCTTCGGAGGAGATGGGTATGCAATTTTCGACCGAGGGAGATGGAGTGGAGACAAGTTTTCTCTTCTTTCTTCGGAGGACATGGGTATACAATTTTCGACCGAGGGAGATGGAGTGGAGACATTTTTCTCTTCTTTCTTCGGAGGAGATGGGTATGCAATTTCCGACCGAGGGAGATGGAGTTTCTGACCGAGGGAGATGAAATTTCATACACTGTGGAGGGAGATGATGTTTCATTCACTGTGGAGTGTGGAGTTTGTGACTTTTGAATTACCCAAGAAGAAAAGATTTGGAAGATCAACGTGAGAGAAAACCGTTCCCTTGATTATAGCCACTACCAAAAATAACTTCCCTCCTAAAAACTGATATAACTTAGAATTACCAAAAAGTCATTTTTTCAATAAGTTAACTATTAAAAAATGATAAAAACTGTTTAATCTAGACCGTTTAAAAATTAAATCAACGCTCTAGATTTGGTCCCACGTATTCACATAATTTATGTGGACTCACTGGATCCAAATCATATATATGTATATATATATATATATGTGTGTGTGTGTGTGTGTGTGTGTGTGTGTGTGAATTAGTTCAAATGAGACCACATGTCTGGGGTGAGACAGAGTGGATTAATCCCATCAATTCATTTATTTTTAAGGGTTGTGATTTTTTCTAATTTTTTGGATTTTTTTCCCATTTATTTTAATTCATTAAAGGTAGAATGATACCTTTTATTTTCCAACGGTTTTTTTTGTGGTATTTGTTGACTTTTTGAAACCGTTTTTATGGGTTAAAAATGTAACTGTTGTATTTAATGACGTTATTTTAGGAGGAATTTTTTTTTTCAAATTTATTCTTTTTTTTTTGGAATCCAACACAGTTCGGAATCTTTTGATGCTCAAATATCTATTAGATAATGCGTATTTTAGTTGTTTTTTGTTGCACTGTTTATGTTACTATGATATTGTTGGGTATAATGTACTGCATATTTAGTTTTTACATACTTCATAAATAGCTTTTAGACAACACATAGTTAGTTGAATTTTGTTGCATAGTTTCAACTATTTTACATCCTATAGTTATATGCATTATTTCATAAGTATATATGCATCGTGTTTTTCGTGAAAATTACAGTTTTTAAGAGTTTGTTGTTAATGACCAGATTCAAGTTCTCCATATATGTCTACACCACCGATGTTGCTGGGGTGTAGTTTCTTCTGCAATTGATGATTGTTCATCGACATGAATTTGTCGATCAAACTCATCGTATTGATTTCTGTTGCTTCTCTTCTTCGACGCAATTTCCAGATTTAAGATTTTAGATTTTTACTTACCTGGTTCGAGTTCTCCATTGATGTCTAATTCATCCTCGATGGCTATGACAGATTCTTGTATAATTATCGGTGCTTCATCGCACGGAATTGATGTCATCTTCCACCAATTTTTTTTGTATTTCTCTGTAATTACAGAGATTCTAAATGGCGGAGAATATGAGATATCCATTTCCGTGAAATGGTATTTTTTTGGATGAATGATCGTGTCTTCAACAGAATCTGCGTGATTTTGTCTTTTTCCATATTGTAACCGTTTTGATTTATGCAATTTTACTCTATTACCCTTTTGTTGATTAAATTAATTATTTAATGTAATGTTTATCCATTTAATCACATCCCTTGATTAATAGGGGAATGGTTGCGATCAGTTTATACGGTCTCACCGTAGGTACTGATCTCATTAGATTAAATACACACACACACACATACACACACAAATGAGACCAATCCCTTTAGGTTAGTCCATAAGAACAATTATGGATTTTTGATTTAAAATTTTGGATAGTGTAGATCATTTTAGTTAATTTAGGCATATAAGGGTATAATTGTACTTTTATATTTAATTAGTTATGTTAATTGGACGGTTAGTAGCTATTTTTAAGAAAACATAATCCTACCTTTTCAGTTACCCGAATTTTAGGGAGGAAAAATCATCAACTTCAAACGTTTTTTTGCAAAATTGATACTTCTTTCCGCCATATTTGTGAACATTAGTTTTATTGTATACTTAGTTCAGTGGACTTGTATACTTAGTCATGTTTTATTGTATATTTAGTTAAGTGGATTTGTACACTTGGTTCAGTGGAATCATATTCTTAGTTATATAAGTAGTTTAGTAAGTAGTTTAGTGAATTTGCATACTTAGTTCTGTGGATTTGTATACTTAGTTCAATGGAATTGTATACTTAGTTATATAAGTAATTCAATATAATTGTATACTTAGTTAAATGTTTCTGTATACTTCGTATTATTTTAATGTATAGTTAGTACAATGTAATTGTATACTTAATTAAATATTTATGTATACTTAGTAAAGTTTTAATGTACAGGTAGTTTAGTGTAATTGTATACTTAGTTAATTGTTTATGTATACCAAGTAATATTTTAATGTATAGTTAGTTTATTATAATTGTATAATTTTCATTAATTGTTGCACGATTTTGTTGCCATATTTGAATCATTTGCAGGTTCGAATGGGAAGAGAGAGAAATGAAAGGTGAATCGCTTGATTATGGGGACATGATCAATACAAAATCACGTCCCTAATTTTTAGGAAACGGTTACTATATTTAATTTCCTGGATTCCTATTTTATCCCTTCTGTTGTATACTTACTTATGAAATGTTGTATATATTGTAATATATATCGGCCATTGATTTATTATTTGGATGGTGTAGATTTAGTCCTATGGACTAACCTAGGAGGGTAGTCTCACAGGATCCCCTCCTTATATATATATATATATATATATATATATATACTTGCTAAGAGCATCTTCAATAGTTTGCACTGTTTTAGTGTAGACTCTCCACTAAAATAGGGCAAATTATGGATATCATCTCTAGCAGTTTGCACTAAAAAGGAATGTTCCCTAATATTCTTTATCTATCAATTTAATTCTGATTTTTTTACTTTAAAAAATATTATTTTTTATAATATTAAATAAATTTTATACTTTCAAAATTAATAAAACTAAAAAATAATTGTATCTTTGTTTTGTTTGTATTTTCGATAAAGTTGCATATTGTTATTGAAATTACGCATCATATAATTTAAATTTTTTATTTATAATTACTTAAAATACAATCAAAATATCCAATTAGAATAATAAATATTATTTTATTTTATATTTTAATACACTTAAAGTATAAACTTAAAATACTAAGAAAAGGAAAAAAAAAACATAATAGCGCAGTGAACAGTGTTGCACCAAAATTTGCGCAGTACTGTTTATATCTCCAAATTACCTTGGCACAACACTGTTTATATCTCCAAATTACCGCAGCTAATGGCACACTGGTGGAGCATCAATTTGCTCCAATTTGAAGATGGCGTCCCTTTATTGGAGATGGTCTAAAACAAACAAAATTTACAAAACGTAAAACATAGGACAAAAACAACATTTTCTGAACCACTACGAAACCAATTATTTTATAAATTTAATTACATGGTGGAACTTGATTATGTTTTTTAATCGTGTGATATATTGAATATTGACTATGAACTATTCTTTTAAAATATGAAAAGAATAAGAATTGTTGACTATTTAATTTACCTCTCTAGTGTCTCCAACTCTATCTATCACGTGAGGTACGACCATTTCAACGTGCCACGAAACATTTGGAAATGCAATATGTCGTCCTCATGTAATCTCCTAAGTCCTAATTAATCACTTTCATTCTTATTTCACTGATTTTGTTGTCCAATTACGAAAACATAGTGATTTATTTTTTTTAACAATGGAGATAGTAGGGGAATTACACGCACTCATATAGGATCAAATTTGGGTCAATCGCTCTTTCAGCACAAGCTTCTACCACTAAAGCACAAGGTTAATCCCAAAAATATAGTGAATTTGATACGCCACAAATTACTATCGAGTCTTCCAATTCACAATAATAAACGATTTTATGCTAATGATTTTTTTTATCTCTATCCTAATGAAATTTTGATTCAAGGGCAAAGTCGATGTTCCAAAATCTATAGGTTTTGAATTTGGATTTTTACGAGTCATAAGGCACCGTCCAATGGGTAAAGACTCAAATAACAATAATGTAATGTTACGTAATAATATTGATTGTACCTCTTTGAGTGAGTACAAACTCCAGAAAAGGAAGAAATAGATAGGATTACAGAAGAAACAGAGAAAAGAGATGAAACAGAAAGAAGAAAGAAATCATAAAAATATTCTCATGCCCCTACTACTGCAGCCATCATCTCCCCGAATACCCTCCTCCTGCACAACCTCACATTTGCGTAACTAACTCTGAATATTCCTTCCACGTCAGCCTCCTCACGTAATATAATCCTCCAGCCACATGGGTGGGCGTCTCTTCCTTGTTGGGCCCTTATCTTCTATGTGATGGGCTTGATCTTCATTCTGTACTTGGGCCGTATCAGTCCCCACCTCTTGAAGAATCACCTTGTCCTCAAGGTGAAAATGTGGGTAATCAGCAATAAACTCCAACCAATTCTCCCAAGTTGCATCTTCTAAAGCAATCCCAACCCATTGAACAAGAACTTGTTTAACTGCTTCTCCATTTTGTAATATAATACATTGACCACAAATAGCTAGTGGTTCCATAATCGGGTGAATACCACAACTTTCTGGGGGAAGAGCAATCCCTTTTTCAGTCCCTCGTTCAACGAATGGCTTGAGGTTGACAATGTGAAAAATGGGATAAATTCGACTTTCAGGAGGCAACCCCACTTTATAAGCAACATGACCCATCTTCTCAATAGCAACATGACCCATCTTCTCAATAATACGAAAAGGACCAAAATACTTTCTTGCTAACTTCTGGAAAGGTCGGCGAGCAACTGAAGTTTGACGATAAGGCTGAAGTTTTACCAAAACTAGATCCCCCACTTTCAATTCCAAGTCCCTGCGATGAGCATTCGCTTTTTGCCACATGCGATTTTGTGCCTGATTCAAGTTAATACGTAGAGTGCGTAACAACTCATCCCGCTCTAAGAGAAACTCATCGACGGCCTGCACTGAGCTTGTGTTGTGCTGATACAAGGGAATTTTAGGTGGATGTCAGCCATAGAGTGCTTGGAATGGTGTCATTTGTAATCCCGAATGAAAACTGGTATTTTAGCAAAATTCCGCCCACAACAATAATTTAACCCAATCAGTAGGCTTCTACTGATTTTGTTCAATGCTTCGGCTAACCACCCCGGTCTGCCCATCCATTTTTGTATATATGTTTGTTGCTCTGGAGTATTGACCACTTGTTTAAATAGCTCCCGAATGCTCTGGTGATTCGTTCAAATAATGAAGAAACGCCCCAAAATATATTGTCGCCATTTCTTAACGGCCTCTGTTAGCGCAAATAATTCTTTGTGGTAGGTGGATGCAAACTGCATTTTTATGCCCAATTTTCTACTATAGTATGAAATCGAGTGTCCATCTTGTAATAATACTGCTCCCACGCCCACGTTAGAAGCATCCGTTTCTATAATAAAGGCCTGCGAAAAATTTGGTAGGCGCAAAACGGGCGTTGTAGCCATGGCCTCCTTAAGAGCCAAAAATGCCAATTCAGCTTCATTACTACAGTGGAAACAATCCTTCTTTAGTAGTTCTGTGAGGGGTGCGGCAATGGTTGCGTATCCCTTGATGAAACGACGATAGTACCCGGTTAATCCCAAAAAACCCTTGAGTTATTTCCGTGACGACAGTTCTGGCCAATCAATCATGGCTGCCACTTTTTTTGAATCAGCCTTCACTACCCCAACATCAACTACATGACCCAAATATTCCACGGTGGTTTGGCAAAAGGAAAACTTCGCAAGTTTGATAAAAAAACTGATTATCCCTTAAACATCTTAAAACTTGTTCAAGATGATTGGCATGATCATCCAAGGTGGAGCTATATACCAGTATATCGTCGAAGAAAATGATGACGTACTTCCGTAGATATGGAGCGAATAACTGATTCATGGTTGCTTGGAAAGTGGATGGCACGTTAGTTAGACCAATTGGCATGACAACAAACTCATAATGCCCATCTACTGTTCGAAATGATGTCTTGGCGATATCCTTGGGAAACATCCTAATTTGATGATAGCCCGCGCGTAAATCTAGTTTGGAGAAATAACGTCCATGTCCCAATTCATCCAAAAACTCGTCAACAGTAGGAATAGGAAATTTATCCTTAATCGTGATACTGTTTAGTGCTCGGTAATCCACACAAAAATGATAAGTCCCATCTTTCTTTTGCACTAATAATACGGGAAACGAGTATGGACTGTGACTGTTGCGTATTAACCCCTGTTCCAACATATCTTTCACCATACTCTCGATTTCATATTTTAGGAAATAAGGATACCTGTATGGCCTTACATTCACAGGCTTGCTTCCCGGCTCTAAATGGATCCGATGGTCCACCACTCGATGAGGAGGGAGCCCTTTTGGCATTGAAAATACCTCGAGGTTGTTGCGAATGACTTCCAAAATTTCTGGTGGTAGGTCCTCGGGAAGGATTATCGAAGTATCTTTACTCAGTCCCATCTCATCACTGCTTTGCAATGGTAGACAAATAACTTCATACATGCTATGAATTTCATCCGACTGAAGTAACGCTTGCAAATGATGGCAAGATATTGCATCCACAGTAGAGCAATTTTCTCCTCTTAGTTTTATCTTCTTCCCTTGCACCTCAAACTCCATTGTCATTGCCTTGTAATCATGGCACACCGTTCCCAGGTCCTGCAACCATTGAACCCCCAATACCATATCCGATCCTTCAATAGGTAAAACAAAAAAATCCAGAGAAAAAGAATTTTGTTGAATATCTATGCCCATTCAGGAGCACTTATATCGGCACGTCAAGTGATCCCCATTGCCAATAAAAACTCGGAACATCGGTGTGGCTGCGATTTCTAACCCCAACTTTTCCACAATTGCAGGTTTCACAAAATTGTGCGTGCTACCACTATCAATTAGCACTTGTACTCGTTGCCCTTTTATCTCTCCCCACACTAGTAGAGAACGAGGGTTTACCTGCCTTGCCAACGAGTTTAAACTCGAAATGCCCGCGGTAACATCTCTTTCAACCCCTTCCGCATCTGATACAGGGTGCGAATCCCCTGGATCGTCTTCCTCAGGCCCAATTAATACAAAATACTTACCGCAAAACCGATGATTCGGCCCATACTTCTGGTCACAAGTGAAATAGCCCTTTTTCCCATTTCTCTTTGATCTCAAGCAGTGAGAGTTTACGAACTAGAAGGCTAGGTGTTGAAAGAAGAGGTGATTGAGGGGAATATCGATTCTGAGTCACAGTAGGGTTTGGTTGCAGTGAATAATGAAATTAAGGTCGGGGCCCTAAGATACCTGGTTTCTGTTGAGGGTTTAAGCTTGGGCTGTGGGATGGGTCTGCGTAAATGGGCTGGTTTTTATGCTGAATAGGACCACTCGGGCATTGGGCTGAAGTAGCCACTGTTCCCCATCTCACACCAGGCTTGTTACTCGCCCTCGTCTCCTAAATCTTGGTTTCATAAGCTCGAGCCATGGAGAATGCCTCCATTAATGTGTGTGGGCGAGAAATCATCAGCTCACGTTGAATTTCTAATTTGAGACCAGTGATAAAGAAACTCACCAGCAGTGATTCTGGAACTCCCGTGACCTTGTTCATCAATTCTTCAAAAGAGGATTGAAACTCAGCAACCGTGGAGACTTGGGTAAGCTTAGAAAGGGTGCCATGTGGATCCTCATATGTAGAATTCCCAAATCACCGTTTGACGGTACTAAGGAAATCCTCCCAATTCGTGAGTAATTGATTTCGTTTCATCTACTGGAACCAAGCTGTTGCACGACCATCTATATGAACTGATACTATTCTGAGTCGCAAATCCCTCAGGGTCCCATGAAACTCAAAAAATTCTTCGATTTTGAAAATCCAATTTTCTGGGCCAGTGCCATCAAAACGAGGAATGTCCATATTCATGGAACGAAACATAGGCTCCCCATCAGTGTTAACCAAAAACTTCTCGCCGCTCGTCGGGTTTCGAAAAGGGGTCGCTGGAAATCCTGCGGAGCTCCCTGTATTGGGCTGAAATTGTAGGCTCATCTCTTCCAATCGTGTGTCTACATCCCATATCTTACGCATCGCTTGAATTATTGCCTTGTTTCGACTTTTTATTGTTTTTGAATTAGGGTGGATTGGTTTTCCAATTGTGATGTAAAGCCTTGACCATAGTGGAGAGATCGATTCCGCCATTTCTCTCATGAAAGCACCAATATTTAATAATATTATTGATAGTACCTCTTTGAGTGAGTACAAACCCGAGAAAAAAAGAAGAAATAGATGGGATTTACGGAAAAACAGAGAAAAGAGATGAAATGAAGGAAGGAAGAAAATCATAAAAATATTCTCATGCCCTACTACTCTGCGGCCATCCTCTCCCAAATACCCTCCTCCCCGCACAACCTCGCAATTGCGTAACTAACTCTGAATATTCCTTCCACGCCAGCATCCTCACATAATATAATCCTTCAGCCACATGGGTGGGCGTCTCTTCCTTGTTGGCCCTTATCTTCTATGTGATGGGCTTGATCTTCATTGTCTACTTGGGCCGTATCATGTTATTAATTTTTTTAGTATAGTGGGATGGTATGGTAGGGAATACACACACTTATATGAGATCAAACTCGGGTCAATCGTCGTGACAACATAAACTTATACCAGTGAAACACAATATTGATCCTCAATAATAATGTTTTCTTTTATTGAGTTTAATGGGTCTAATTGATTTGTGCACAACTGAACATTGGATTATAACTCATCTTCTCAATCGATAAAAATCTCTTCCATTTTCTTTATAAAGATATGCCATAGGAAGCAACATTGTTGGGTATCTATCCGCCTAAAATAGATCGATACATAAAGTACTGAAACCAAAATACAGACTCAATCTCCTATTAGTACAGAACTTTATACAAGACACTTGGTGCAGAAAGTAAAGTACAAGAAAGTTAAAAAGCAAAGAAAATATAACAAGAAATATAAGGGATTAAAACCCTAAACCAAATATTGATAGACTTGGCCCAGGACCAGAATTCTCACACAAAGAGTTACCACGAATCACCCATAGAACCAAGAAGTGTAGCACCACACTTAGCCTCGCCACAATCGCCTACAAGAAACCCTCACAGTGTTTCACTCACACAAACCCTAGAAAGATCCAACTCACATAAAATCCTAATCACACGAAAAAACAAGATGTACACTGAGATATGGTGAACAAACAACAGAAATCACTCAAATCTATAAACACTAAACCCAGATTCACAGAG
Organism: Rehmannia glutinosa; assembly: GCA_016081115.2. Lineage (NCBI taxonomy): Eukaryota > Viridiplantae > Streptophyta > Magnoliopsida > Lamiales > Orobanchaceae > Rehmannia > Rehmannia glutinosa. Next base: position 81,156 of record JABTTQ020003247.1, read on the forward strand.
AAATCCAACAAGGAGTTAGAGTTCTAAAGAGAGAGACGAAGAATATATATATATAGAGAGAGAGTTCGAAAGAGTTAGAGAGAGAAAATCGAATGCAAGATATGAACTGGGGTTTGAGGAGATATGGCTTTATAGGGCCTCGGAGAGACAAGATCAATCCCAGCAAATAAACGGTCAGGATTGAGATAACAGAGGATCTGTGGACTGGGAGTTCGGATCCCGTAGTCCGAATAGAGGATCCGAAAAACAAATCGGGTAAAACACAAGTGGGCTTGGCTGCTGATTGGGCTGCATAAGAGGGCTTCCAATTGTAAGTGAAATGGGCCAAGTAAAACAATGGGCCAGTATAACAACAATCATGATATCCCATTGACACAATCCACATATGTTGTAACATGAAGAAAGATAACAAAGTTGTGATTTTATTTTAAACAATTTATTATATGTGATTTTATAATATTCTATTTAGAAAATTTCAATTTCCAGAAAATTGTTAATAGTATTCTTTTAATAAATTAAGCTTTTATTATTTTTGAATTACAAAACGAATTTAATGGATTTAACAGTTCTATCCGTCAAAATCTAAGTTTGTGACTATTTTAATAGATTGAATTTCTATCCCAATTAACCCGGCCCAGAGCTTCGGCCTAGCAGTCTAAAGTGCATTTGTTTGGGTTGAAATCCAACTGACTATAGATCATAGAGTGTGAGGTTGGGGTTGCCCTTCATCCCCCAGATGAATTAGGACAATCTTTGAATAGGTTGGATGTCCCATAGTTCGAAAAAAATATGGGGTATGTATTCTGGCTAGTGTGAGAATAAATTTGGATCGTCCAAAAAAAAAAATTCAACCCCTATTACAAAAGTCAGGGGCATGACCATTAGACACCAAAGTTGAATGAAAAACGAAATAATTAGCCCTACACACGCATATTTCATATGCACCTTTTCATGTATATCTATTAAAGGACAATGATGCAATCATCAGAGACTCCTACCATAAATATTGCATATGGTCCAAACTGAAAATTTTGCAATCACAACCACCAACGTATTCAATGATACAAAATATGTGATTCACGGGGTGTCTCCAATCGTAGAATTTAATGGAATTTAAAATTCTATAACATTCCAGGTATCCTTAATTTGGATTTTTATAGAATCCATTAAATCTTGAGGTCTTCATTTGGATTTTAATCGATTCCACGAAAATCCAGTATCCTCAAACATTCAAGGAATTCGATGGAATTCTTTTATAAATGGATTTTGGTGGATTCTGGTGGAATTATAAGCTAGATTTATGAAGGATAAATTCTCACCTTCCCCCCTCGGGATTCAAATTCCATTTTCCAATAATAACAATAATAATAAATTTTGGCTATGGTATAAAAAAATAACATATTTTTCTCTCATGTACATCTCCCCACGCATCGTCTTATAATCTCAACAATTCAACACGTTCTATCTCAATTTTATGAATAATCACTGTAGAGTAACTAGAATTGATTTGTCGTCTTATTTCAATTGCTAATATTTTTAATTTTATCGATAAATTAATAAGAAAAACTATTGTTATAATAATACTTTACTGGGAATCATAGATGATAAATTTTTATTCATTCATCTTGATTAGACACATTATTTTTGTGTTAGAAAATATGGTTTTAAAATTATCTGGTGAGATTTTGGTCATCAATATTGTTTGTTGAATAAATATTGTTTATGGAACTATTCCAAATTTTGACAATTTTAAATTATATTTTTGCAAAGTTTATGAAACTTATTTTTTTTTGCTAATGACTTTCTTTCAATATTTACATTTCATATTTTAATGATTATGATGTTATGCTACTAGCTTCATAAAAAAAATTAATTATACTTTTTATAACATCCAACAAATTCCACTAAATCCACACAATTCCATAGTATAAAATTCCATTAAAATCTACTGGAATCCATTGAATTTTCTTAAAATCTATAAAATCCAATAACTTAAAAATCCTTGAAAATCCATGTTGGGGACACCCTCCTTAAATTAAATGTTTTGCAATACGATGCATTTTAAGATTAAATGAGAATTAATAAGGGTATTTCTCTAATATTTTCCTTTTAGTTTCTATTCTTAAAAATGAATATGAAGGGCCCAATTAAATATAACTTTGGGCAATTGACACAAATACTCACCTTTTTAAGTTAATATCAGTCTTTTACGCTTCTCGGTACTATTTTACCTAAATTTACGCTCCCGCCTTTTTTTTTACACAACAATATGCTCCATCAAAAATTCCCAGATTTTTTACGATTTGTTTCAATATTGTTTCTAACATGTTTCAAGCATGTTTCATTTAATAAAATTGTTTCAACATTGTTTCGAACATGTTTCAAACATGTTTCTTTTAATAAATTTTCAGTGAAAAATAAATTTTCCCATCGTTAAAAATCCATTTTATGCTCGAAGTCTTATAAAAAATCAAGAAATATACACATAAAAAGAGTTAAAAATAGTTAAAAATTGCATTTAAACATCAAAAACTTTATGGAAACAACAAAGAAACATTGGAACAACATTAAAAAGGGTGTGGAAACAACTCAGAAAGAACGTAAAAAATATTAAAAATACCACATGAATAAAATGAGCTTAAAATAGTTAAAAACTGTATTTACACATTGAACATTACATGAAAACAACAAAAAAAAATTTATTAGAACAACATTAAAAATATTGTAGAATAATACTGAAACAATAGAAACAATGTACAAAATAATACATGAATAAAAAACAATATAAAATATAGGTTAAAGTTGTTTTAAAACATCGAAACAACAAAGAAACAACATAGAAACAACAAAGAAACAAATTTAAACAACATCGAAACAACATATATAACATATAAATCAATGCAGAAACAAAAAAAAAGGAAAAAATAAAAATAAGCAAAAAATTTGCAGGAGTATTAAAAAAATAGGTACAAAAGTAAAAAAATAAGTCCAAGAGTAATAGGAGCATATTATGTGATATGTGTACCAAAATCAACGTATTCCATATAATTTCCCCTATAACTTATACACATTGACACAAAAATAATTTATTTACATACTTCTCTATATACCAATGGACAAAAGGTCTTTTCACTGTGCTTTGTGCATGCATGTGATCATGTGGGTCCGAATTCAAATTCTAGTCCAGCAACAAATTTCCAAATTCCATATTATGTTCAAGGAAAAACAACTACTGTCATTCAATTTTTGACTTTTATCATCTAAATTCTTTTCTTTTACAATTTATCATTTTAAGTATAAGTTTTGTACTTATTAGGATCTCTCGCCGGCAGATATTTCACCAAAATTTCATTACATACGTTGTATACGGCTACGAGGGCATAACAATCAAATTATTTAAACTTATTGCACTTTGGCACATAAACTAAGAATTAATTATGTATATTCATTTTTCTATTACCCGTTTACAAAAATTAAATTAAATTACTATCTATTATAATAAAAAAAGCATTGTCAATACAATTATTGTTTCTACCTTTTTAATCTTTTTTCTTTTCTTTTCTTTTTTTTTTATAAAATATATTATTTGATTTATTTTATTAAAACATAAGTCAAAATAATATTTATAGTTACAAAATTGGGATGCATTTAATTTTGAGTTGAATAAAATTTTTAGATTTCCATAATGTGATTTAAACATATTATAATGCATTTAAAAAAGTAAGCCTTAATTAATAACTCTAGTATAATTTGAAAAGATACAAGTATTAAGATTTTTTTTTTGAGAAGCAAGTATTAAGATTTTAGTGAAATAGATTATTTCATTATTGCTCCATTCTGTATACAATTTTTCTAATTTCTAATTATAATTTATTTTGTAATCTAAAATTTAGTAAAGTAAATTAAGAAAAATAATTTATTATTCAATAAGAAAGTTGGATCAGAAGTAAATTAAAAAATAAAGATATTAACAATACTTTTTTGTGAATGAGTAATATGAAAAAATTTACCATCTTCATATTCGTTTCCCAAAAAAAAAACTATAACAAATACAAGAACTCAATAAGTATAAATAAATTAAAAATAAATAAATAAACATTTTTCTAATAAGAAAACTAAATGCATGGATAGTTTATTACTCCATTCGTCCTACTAAGATAGACAAATACAATATTTCACACAGATTAAATAAATATAATTGGGATAATAATCTTTTTCATATTCTTCCTAGTTTTTACTTTGTTCTGGCATTAAATAAGAATATATCATTATTGGTCTCAAACAAAGTGAATTAAGTAAGAGTAATTTAGTCTATTATTATGTAATTAATACTCTTAATAAAAAAATTAGTTTATAAATTGAAAGGACGAAAAAAGAAATGCGGCTATAGGGAGTAGTTTTTATGATGTACCCAATGACATCATTTCGAGATGTCAATTCCAACTTTTCTTGTTCATCACATACCAATTATTTCTCATGCATTTGCATTTGAATCATTTCATTTCATCTGCAATATATATAGGGCGGGTGGCTCTCTCTCTCTCTCTCTCTCTCTCTCTCTCTCTCTCTCTTCTTTCTCTCTCTGAGATTTTGGAATGAAAAAGGGATAAAAAAAAAAAGAAAAAAAAGAATGGCCGAAGAGTATGCGGAGAGTTTGCTGCAAAAAGAGTATTACTTTGAGGGGTGCCCAGGATGTAAAGTTGATCAGCAGAAACAAACACAAAGAGGACTGCCCATCAAGCAAGTTCTCACCATATGGATTATTGTTCTCTCCACTGGTAATGGAATTTCATTCCCATTTCAAAAAATATATATATATATATGATTTTTTATTTTTTATGTGGGTGCTGTTGGTTTTGTTCCCATTTTTGTGGGTTCGAGTCTGAACATGCTTGTGTAGAAATGCTGTTTGTTTGGACCAATAATTTCTGGGGTGAGAGAGAACCGTGAAAGTTTAGCTGGATTTTAAGAAGATTAAAGTGTACTAATAACAGTAATCAATTACAGGTGCTTGTATGATGTGGTTTTTTTTTTTCATGTTTTGGTTAAAAAAATTGTAGTAATAGTTGGATTATGTTTCCCAGGATGTGTGGGCGGTATCTGTTGTCTAAAGAACAAGGCTCTCTGGAAAAGTAAAACTAACTTGTAATTATTTTTCTCTGGGAAATAAAAACAAACACTTAGGTAGTGTCTGAGCTTTTCATTTTCTTCATGGGAAGGAACTTTAGGATCATGTAATCATCACATGATGCTCTATTTTCTGTTAACCATGAGTATATTATGAGCTTAAACCAATCAGATTGTCAATTGGCATCGATTGATTTTGTGGTGAGTTTTAAATGCCTGTATTCATAAACTTAATCCATAATATGTTTGGTGATCAGCTGTAGTTCTGGCTTCATAAACTGTACTCTTTGAAATGTCGGTTTCTTTTGTCCATGTCTTTGCATTTACCAACTCTAGTGTATTTAATCTCTATTCACTGTAAACCTGTGAAATATGACTAAATGCAACCATAGTTGCAAAGTATTTTATTCCTCCACTTTTTAATTTTTTATATTTTAGACAAATTTTGTCTTCTATGATGTTGACCTTAATTTTTGTCCATTTATAATTAAAGCTTTCTGTCTTTCCTATGCCTTCACTCTGCAGCTCTGACGATATCATCTCTCTTTCCATTCCTTTATTTCATGGTAAGTATTTAAAGTCTCCTAGTCACACTTTATTATAATGAGATTTTCCACACACATACAATATTTATTTTGAATTTGTGGACTGAACTTAGATTAAAGGTCCAGTTTTTATGTTGAAGATGGAATTTGTTGTCCTCTTTATATAGTATTTGAAAATTAATTTTGTTAACTACCTGGTTCCCTTGTACGAATGATTATAAAAGTTGCAGCTTGAATGCAGGCACATTTCTTCTAGTCAAATTTTTATTTCCTAACTAGTCAAGTTAAATAGAAGATTAAGGAGAAAATGGAAAATAGATAACTGTTTTTGGGTTCCCAACCAAACCCCTCTACGGATCCTACTCTGGCCCTTATCAAACTAAGTTCTTGTTGGACCAATCAAATAATGGCCTTCGGTGTTTCTTGACTAATATCTGTTGTGTAGATTGAAAGGTAACTCAAATCATCTATGGTCTTACCAGGTTCATCTTTACTAAACATGAATTAAGAGCAAAGTAGCCATAAATTACCCTAGCAAAATATTTGGTGCAAAATCGAAATATCATTATGTAGGCCATTTTGACTGAAAATTTGGAGAAATGAAAATAATATAAGGCCTATTCAAGATCTTTCCACATTTGACGGAGTTTGTCGTGCTTCTAGATTCAGCTTATGCATTCTCATCTCGCATTTTGTGCAAGAGCTGACATCTGGGCACTTGAAGTTCTGGTTATCAGCAAACAAAGTCACAAGTTCTTAACTTTGCACTCACATTCTTGTCATAAGCAAACAAAGTAACATAATCTCAAAGTCATCGTTATCAACCAAAGAAGTCTCACAAAGACCACTTGATTACTATGAACTTGATCAGAAAGAAGTTAGAATAACTCCCCCTCTTAGGTCCTGTATATCAATTGCAAAGCACTTTTATATTTTCTTGAATAAAGATCTCACTATGTGGCACATTATCGTACAATACAGCTTTTACCACACTATATTTGAACTCACTAATATAGGGAGTGTTTGCAAGCACTAAAAAAGTGCATTTCAGCTTTTGGCTGGAAAAAATCACTTTTTAGTGTTTGCAAATGCCAACTTCTACTTCTGATTCTGCTTCATTTAATCAGAATTGAAAAGCAGGGAAATGGGTACTTTAGATTTCTGATTCTGCTTCGGGTTTGAATTTTACAAACAAATAAACACTTTTTACAACTTTTTCACCAAACACTCTCAACTTCTGGTTCTCAACTTCTGATTCTATTTGGAAACACTACCAAGTTCTGATTCTATTTGCAAACAAACAAGCAAGGACAGCTCCATCACAACATTGACTCATTCAATATGTTCAAACAATTGTTTTGCTTAAGACGTAATTTTGTGGACATACTCATGGCAAAAGTAGGGAGCTCTTTTCGTGTAACTTGCGTTTCCTTTTCTGTGTCTGTATCTTATAATTGACTCTTTATTGCAGATAAGAGATTTCCACATTGCAAAAAGAGAAGAAGATATTGGTTATTATGCCGGTTTTATAGGTAGGCTAAGTTGTTTGCATTTTTTTATTCTTGTTGGCTGGTTCCCATCTTATTTCTCATTGTTGTACTTTATCAAAGTCTTAATAAACCTCAACTCGTGAAGGGTCTTCTTACATGCTTGGAAGAGCTTTGACGTCTGTTTTATGGGGGGCCATTGCTGATAGATATGGTCGAAAACCTGTAATAATAATAGGCTGTGCTACAATGTTAGTCATCAAACTTGTTCGTGTTACGCTTTTAAATGCGTTCATTTCGGATATCCTAATAATTTGATGGTTGTTTGTTTACAGCGTTGTTTTCAACACTCTCTTTGGACTTAGTGTGAACTTTTGGATGGCCATCACAACAAGGTTTCTTCTTGGAAGTTTGAATGGTTTACTTGGACCAATAAAGGTATTCTTTTTCAGACTCAACCACTTGGCAGGCATGTTAAATCAGATTTAGTGGCGCAGTTCTGCTATATTTGGCAAAATTTTCTCCTAGTTCATGCACTCTTGTTTAATGGATTCCTCGTACTAAACACCTTTTTCTCCATGACCAGGCATATGCATGTGAAACAGTTCGTGAGGAGCATCAGTCTTTAGGATTGTCGTATGTAAGCAGTTTTTAATTATCTTTTATAACTTTGTTGTGTATGTACTGAGGTAAATGACAAAAATTGCTGTTGGAAGGGGTAAAGTAAGGATACTAGAATAAACAGAATAGCCATTGAAAACACAACTACGTGCATGGAACTTAAAGCGTGCATAAACGGGATTATGAAATCTCAATAGTCATCACTAAGATTGCAATGAACAAGAATGCTATCAAAACTTTCTGAACTAATTTTTGTGTAGCTAACCCTGCGAAATTTGATGGAAATTGATCCATATGCTGTCTCCAACTCATTTAGAAAGAACCTATTCTATTTTCTGGAAGCGAGTGCGCAGTAATCATCTACTCTAATTTCATAGATTCCTCTTTAATGATGTCTTATGTTTGTAAGCATTATTCATATAGCTTTTTCTGAGAATTCAACTTACCTTTTTTAGGTTAGTACAGCATGGGGTACAGGATTAATTATCGGACCAGCTCTGGGAGGCTTTCTTGCTCAGGTACTTTTTGGTTAATCTAATATAAATTGCAGGCATGATTTTGTTATATTCTGTTCAAAAAGTAGATCATCAACGAACAACGGATAATTTAAGAAATTCAAAATCATAAAATCAAAACATAGTAGTTTCCCCAAAAAGTGATATTTTCCCTCTGCAGTTTTTCTTTTTCTAATATTATGGTGCATGACTTTAAACTTCTGTTTACTTTATGTGGTTATGTATTAAGAGTTGTCTAGAACGATGGACGACATCTTATCTGTAAGTTTGTGTGCACCAATGTGCTTTCTGTGTTTGACGTGTGAAGTATGTATGGATCAGGGAGTTTGTCTAACGACCTATTGGATTTCACTTGCATTTTTTCCCTTACAAATTTTTTGGCTTTTATACATTGCACATTTCAACAAATCTAATGATGCGAAGCAGTGGATGACAAAATTATGCCATGATTACCTTACCCAAACCCCTCCTCCCCCCCAACCCAAACAAAAAAAATTATTATGCCATGATTTCTGAATTATTTAATTCCTAAATATTTCCAAAAGATCTTAAGAACTAAGAAAAGTATATTATCCACCATTTGTTTGGTTTCCTTTATTGATGAGATGAAGTCCTATAATGCTCACAATCATCACCTATTTTCAGAGTATAGAACCTCAATCCATCTTTTATTTGTCAGCAACAGTATAGGGCTACTTTGCATTTTTCCATTTTAACAATAATTATTGTACTTCTAAATTCATATTTGGATTGCATGTATATATCTTCCTCTTCATCAAGTCATCAATTGTTATGCTTTTCTCATGTACAATGTTTGGATTAAAAGCCGGCAGAGAAATTTCCTGGAATCTTTGCATCAGATTCTTTATTTGCCAGGTACTTTCACTCTTTCTCCTAACCTTTTTGCATAATTATCTTCAAATTCTGGCATTCTGTTTTGAAACAAAGCATCTTTGTTAGATTCCCATACCTCCTGCCCTGTCTGATAATTTCACTCTTTGCGGCCATCGTAACAGTTGCTTGTTTCTGGATCCGGTATGTTTTTGTGCCTAGCATTCCTTTTTCCTAAATAATGCTCGTCAGTACACAATAGACTTTGTATCTACAACAGTGTTCTCCTTTATTTGTTAAAATGCAGCTCAAAGTATATTTTATATAGGGATAATTACTGAAAAAAACTGAGGTTCCGGCTTATTACAAAAAACTCCAGTGATTTTTCAACATTACAAAAAGCCCCTCAGATGTGATATTGTCTTAGATTTCAAGGGGCAATTGTAATATTACTATAAATATTTAGGGGGGGTAGGGGGGTCGATATAGTTTTTGCTTATAGAAGGGGAGAATGTTAAAACGGAATCAAACCTCGAGGTTTTTTTTTTTTTTTTTTGCAATATTCAAAAACCTCTGGGTCTTTTTGTTATTAGCCCAAATCTCAGGTTTTTTTTGTAATTATCCCTTTTATATATTGTGGAGTATCAAGATTAAGTTGAGGACAAGAACATTACAACACTTTGATAAATACGTGTGCGTGGTTTAATAAAAAAAAAAATATTGCCGTATATAATCCTTGTTTATATCAGATAGCTACAATTCTCTTTCTCAAATATGTCTGAATCTTTCCATGATGATTTACTCTTTAGTTTTATGAAATGCAGGAAACCTTGCACACACACAACACAAAGAACATAACTTCTCAAAGTTCCTATGACGCTTTGGAGTCTGGGACTGATGAAAAAGGAGCGATGGAGGGACAAAAAACTACTCCGAAAGAAAGTCTATTTAGGAACTGGCCCCTTATGTCGTCCATCATTGTATATTGCATTTTCTCACTTCATGACATGGCTTACACAGAGGTAAGTTAATATCACAGCCTAGTATTTGACATTGCATTACTTAATGTTCTCGAAGTTTCCGTATTGCTTTATTTTCACAAAAGGGTTCAATATAGTTGATATTATCTAAACGTTGGCCGTGGTTCAGCAATCATTCTGCTATAAGTTTTTCCGCATTTATTTTTTATTTGTTATTATAAATTATTTTTATTTCAGGAAGAGGAGACATACACCCATTTTTGTTCATGATTAAGAAGCAGTGCTTTAACCCTTTAAGTTCAAGTAATGTCTATATCCATATTGGCTTAGCTCTCTTTGATCCCTTCTTTTCTAATACTAATTTTACTTTTAGTTTCCCCATAAGAATTACAGTATGCTATTTTAAGATGGGACTTTTTCCCTAATAAATTATACCATCACGTAGAGTTACGGCCTAAGAAAGTTATGTTTTCAATTCTTTTCCATACTCTTCAACTTGGACTTACTAGAGCATAGTTATGGCCATAAGCATAGCAAACTCTTGGGAAAGTATTAGAGATTAATTTTAAAGAGGTTAATGAGTGTTAAAGTCAAATCCATCAGATAGTTTTTTGTTTTTTGAATGTATAATTGCAATCTTATGCTCATCTGAACTTTTCAGTTGACCTTGTCTGCTTACATTCATCATGCTTTTAATCCTTTTACTTTAACAGATATTCTCGTTATGGGCTGAGAGCCCCAGAAGACTTGGAGGCTTAAGTTATACAACTGAGGATGTTGGAACAGTTCTTGCAATCTCAGGTATGAGGTCATTACATTTTTACCCTTTTCCCATTCTTTGTTAAGGTGCTAAAAAAAGGAGTAGGAATAGGATCCACCGCAGCTGCTTTAGCTCAAAGAAACTGGTTGAATTCCAACCTTAAAATGAGAATTAGAACCTAAATGGTGCCACTAAGCAGATGTGGCTCAATCCTTTTGCTAAATATCGAATTCAATGGCTGTGGTTGAATGGGCTCGATGCACAAGGTAAAATTAAAATAAACAAAAAAATTATTTTGATTTGAGGAAATTCGATCACTGTTGAGTAGACAGAGCCGTATAGTAATATTGATCATATTGAGTTGAGAAAGTCTTTTACTATTGACCATAAAATTACATGAAGTATTTTTTTGTCTCTATGATGGTTATAGTTGTAAATATTTCAGGTTAAGGACATCCTGTCAACTGTTGGGAACTAAAAAATTAATATAGAAATAACTGAAAAGATTAAGAAAAAGATATAAACATTTGGGCCAATTGTTTAGGCTCTAAAATTGATCCAGACAGAAGCAATGATTTTTTCAATTCTGGCTTGCAGATAAAGCACCACTAGAGATTCAATTAAACTGATAGCTCAGAGATTCTTAGTGAATCAAAATAAAATAAGACACAAATTATCTAAATTTTATGTTTTCTTCGTAACTACATCTGTGGGTTGCTGATGGCTTGTTCAAATTTCAGGTGTTGGGCTTTTAGTCTTTCAATCTTCGTTATATCCGATTGTGGAGAAAATCATGGGTCCTATCCTACTTTCTCGAATTTTAGGAGTAAGATTTTGAAACTTACTATACAATATGGATATATTGTACACAATCTATTTATTCAAATGTTCCGTGTTGAATGCAGATCATTTCGATTCCTCTATTAACAAGTTATCACTACATAGCCATGCTATCTGGGATCACGCTCTCCATAGTGTTAAACTGTGCGTCTCTACTGAAGAATGTTCTATCTGTAAGTGACATTTTTATACTGCAATATCTCTTGCCTTGATACGTAAGCATAAATTTTGTAATGAGCAATTTATTTTTGATACTTTTAATTTTCATTACTTACTAAATCCCATTTTCACCAGATCTCCATTGTAACGGGGCTGTTCATATTACAAAATAGAGCTGTGGTAATTCTTCGATCATTGATTTTGCAGTAGTCCTATATTATCTTGTTTACATGTCAAGTTTTACATAATTATGCATCCATATAACATTTTTTTCTTCTAACTAAATGAACACAGGACCAACACCAAAGAGGAGCTGCTAATGGTATAGCCATGACCTTAATGTCGCTGTTCAAAGCTGCTGGTCCAGCAGGGGGAGGAACACTGTGAGTTTCTCGGATGTTTATGTTTAATCTTTCGCAATTCTTCACTGTGTTTGATCCAAACTACTGGTTTTCCATTTCATAGTGATGACATTTCATAATACTTTTAAGGGGTAACTACAAAAACCCCTTGAGGTTCGGACTAATGACAAAAAAAACTAGAGGTTTTTGAAAATTGCAAAAAATCCCATGAGGTTTGATAACTACTGTATTTCATTTTTATGGTGATAGTGGAAATGTTTGCGAAAATTTCTGCTTTCAGACTAGTTTAATGTAGCAGAAGTAAAAGTGGTTGAGAATCAGAAGTTGAGAGTACTGAAAAATTGTAAAAGTGCTTATATGCTTTTAATAGTCAAACCAGTAGAATCAGAAATCTAAGTGGATTATGGTTAAATGAAGCAGAATCGGAAGAATCAGAAGTAGAAAGTTGGCATTTGCAAACACTGAATTCTCAGCCAAAAGCTCAGAATCACTTTTTTTTTTAGTGATTGCAAGCACTCCCAACATTTCATTAAACTTTTAGGGCCCAAGGACAACAATCTTCCATATTCTTGCATTTTTCCTCATCTCAATTTGCGTGCATGCTATGATAGACAACTTAAACATGTAATCTTTTGGTTATGGTCTTAATCATACTCCATATACCAAGAATATTGGGGCAGTCTCCGTGGTGTATAAATACTAGGCCACGGCCATATACGGATAAATTTGATATGAAGACTTGGACCTTTTCTTCTCTTGCTAAGCAGTCCTTGTTCAAATCAATTCCTGCAGATTTTCTTGGGGACAAAAGCGCCAGAATGCTAGTTTTCTTCCAGGTATGTTTTGCAACTGTTTATAATAAAACTAAATAATATCTTACTCAGTGCTTATTATGGATCAACAACAGGGTTCATTTTGTGTGATTGTGTTCTGTTGAAATAAGGTTTAGTGTTAGACCCCGTATTTTCAAAGACTTACTCAATGTGATTGTATAACCCCTTCTTTATTTCCAAATAATTCGAGTTTTGACTACTTTCGATAAAAATATACCAAAACCATACGAAGAAATGTCCAAACTTTTTCTTGGATGGTAACTAGTCAACAATCAATAGCCTGACTTTCTTGTGAAAAACTAATATCAGAGTATGCTTTACAATCTAAATGCCATTGAGTAACACTTTCTCAAATCGATTTTTTTTCTATTCCATGCAAAAACTTATATGTTTGTTTCAATGCAGGTGATGAAATGGTTTTCTTCATCCTGAATGTGATAGAGGCAATTGGAGTTTTGCTGACATTCAAACCATTTTTAGTCGAACGGCGTAATAATTGAGTTACCAGTAGTGAATTATTCAGTAATTATTTTGTTGGAGTATTAGGAGGTTAGAGGAGGTACATTCTTTTTATGTCGGAAAATGCTTGGGGAAAAGTTGGTGTGGCTAGCAGAGAAATTACATAGATATTAAACTGCCATTCTTGTACCAAAATTATGTTGTATTATGTGTAACAGAAATCTCAGAGCAAATATATTGATACTGAATGCGTTTTGCTGCAATCTTGAGATTGTTTCTTCTCTGTCTTGGCGGATGGCTGGTTGCCAATAGGGTTCGAACCCGTATTGAGCTGACCGAGTTTTTAACTATTTGAGCCCAAGAAGAAAATAATTAGGGATATTTACAAAAATTACCCCCGAGATTTGAGCTAATAACAAAAAACCCAATTTTTTTGAAAATTACAAAAATTCCCTTGAGGTTTGGTTATGTATTATGCTTTACCCTTCATAAGCAAAACTATTTTAAACACCCCCTCAACATTTGTAGAATTATTATAGTTATCTCTTTATATTACATACAGAATTAAACTTAAGGGTTTTTTTTTTTTTTTTTTGGTAATTTAGGAACTTTTCTAGGATTTTTTAGGGGAAATTGTTTTTTGCAATATGTACCATGACCATTTTGCGAGTTTGGTACCTAAAGTTTTTTATGTTGGAATTTAGTACTTAAACTTTGCGAGATGGTTAAATTGCAACCTCAGGCATTCTCGCGGCGGAATATTCCGACAAGAGATCAAATCATCTAATGTGATAAAAGTTATTGCACTTTGCAACCCAAATTTTACGTAATTTGTAATTTGCAACCTAAACTTTTTATATGTGAACTTTGTCACCTCACTTTAAATAAATAATAAACATTACATAACTAAATATGTATTAATCTCTTTTATTCACAAAATATATATTTAATAGTAATAATTAATATAAAAATACATATTAATAAGTCAAGTTATTAAAATAAGCTATGAATTTTCAAATAATTATACAATAATTTTAAATTTCATAAAATTAAAAATCTAGAATAACGGATTTGTAATTCTTGTATTATAAAATATATTCTTTTATCTTTCTTTTTGAATTATGGATTCTAATGATTCATTGATTTTATAGAATCTTAAAAAAAATAAAGTAGAAATTAAAAGGGGAGAAAAAATAAATTATTATATGTAAATTTCATGTTTGACAAAATTTAAAATAGATAGTAATAATTTTTAAATTAACATACTATAATGCATTTTGAAAATTATTCTTATTATATTTGTTTTATTAAATTATTAATTCTAGTAATTAAGTAGCTTCAAAGAATTTTGATAAATAAATAAATAAATATACAACAATTTTAAATTTTGATTTTTTTAAATATTTAATAATAAAACATTCAACATTTTTATAATGCATTTTGAATGTTAATTTTTTTTATTATATATTTTTAATTTATTAACTTAAAAATGGTTGTATAATCATTTAATTTTAATAGATTAACTTATCAATATATTTTTGTATTAACTATTAAATGTTAGATAAATGTTTTTATCATGATTTTGATGATTTTGTTCGATTTTGTTCAAATAAGTTTTTAAACCAAAACAATGTCCCTAAATGTTGTCTAAATACCTCCGATCGTCTTAAAATATTTTTACTATTTTTTGGAGTTTATTTTCGATAAAAAATTGGACAACACATTTGTTTCAGTTCGGCTCGACCTGGTCGCCTTATAGGGCAACCCGCACTGAGTTGAGTTTTGAAACAGAAAATGGGACGTAAGAAAAAAAAAGGGGAGGGCGACCGGTCTGGCCGACTGTGGGCGACGGGTGAGGGCACGTCGGCCGATCGCAGACACGGGAGAAGCCTCTTGGTTCGACTTCTCTGTTTCGTAATTTCTTCAACTCCAACCGGTCATAAGACTAAGGCGACGGCCGCACCCTCCGACCGGCCCCCTGTGTAAAAATTCGCAGAATTCAATTTCAATCTTATCTCTCGCACGACGGCCGAACCCCCTTTTATCAAAGAACTATCCGCTATGCGTTTTGCAATGATTTTTCCTATTTTGTGGGATTGATTTCTAACAAGCTATATTGATCATTTTAAATGGTTTCTTTTGCAAAGAAATCACTCCCAAGGAGGAGCCAATGTCCTGGAAATGAAAGCCAAGTCCTCTCCTATAAATAGAGGCTTCATTCAAGCAACAAGATACAACACTGCAGACAAGCAAAGAGCAATCAAGCATACAAATTCATATATCTTGTTGTGTTAGCCTAAGCACTTTCACTTGCACAATTTTGAGGTCTAGGCTTTCAATTCTTGATTACACTTGTACTCATATTGTTTCAATAATTATTGAGTTGTAATCTTGATTTTGGTCATCATTCAACACAAGACATCCTTGTGAGTATTCTTGTGGTAAGAATACACTGGGTGATCTAGGTGATAGGTGTTTGAGGTTGTGGTAATCCTCAAGGTGTTGTAAGAGGGTTGTGGTAATCCTCAAGGTGGTGAAAGAGGGTTGTGGTAATCCTCAAGGTGTTGTATTAATTTTTGTAAATTAATAAAATCCTTTTTTTTTTGAAATCCATCCCGGATATCTTTGGGGTGGTAGTAGATTAGGCCCTAGGTGGGTTGAACTACTATAAATCGACGTGTTCTATTTACTTTCCGCATTTTGTATTTCATCTTTGCTTGAGTCTTTCGAAAAAGAGGGCAAAATCTGAAAAACCGGGATAATCTATTCACCCCCTCTAGATTATTGTAGCCACTTGAACTTACAAGTGGTATCAGAGCCAAACTCTTTGGCTAGCTCGTTCCGAGTAAAGAGAAAAGATCCATGGCTACAAATGATGCTCATCTCACCACCGGCGCCTCCACCAACAAGCCACCGCTATTCGACGCCAACAACTACGCATTTTGGAAAGACCGTATGGAGTGCTTCCTATAAGGGTACGGGTTCGACATTTGGAATGTGGTCATTGAAGGAGTTGATCAACTAACAAAGAAATCGGAGGATGGCACCTTGGCTCCTAAACCTTTCAAAGAGTTTGATGAAAACGACAAAAAAGCTTTCTCTCTAAACGGTAAGGCCTTAAATATTTTGCATTGTTCTCTTACCGCCACCGAGTACAATCGCATAAGAGGCATAAGGTCGGCACATGAGGTTTGGGAAAAATTGGAGACAATTTATGAAGTGACTAAGAAAGTCAAGCAAGCAAGAAAGACCATGCTTGTTAAATACTTTGAAAACTTTAACATGTATGATGGCGAAAGCATCTCCAAGATGGTGGAAAGGCTTGACAATATTGTCAATCCTCTTGTGGCCCTCGGTAAAGTCATTTCCGAAGAAGACAAGGTGACCAAGGTATTGAATGCTCTTCCCGGCTCATGGTCCGAAAAAGTAACGGGAATCACGGAGGCACAAAATCTTGAGACACTCAAGTTTGACGAGCTTATTGGAAATCTACTCATCTATGAAGTCTATCTCAAGGAGAGGAAAAATTCCAAACCATCCATAAATCAATCGGGTATGCAAATTATTCCTAAAGGTCTTGCTTCTTCTTCTAATAATGCATACTATGATAATGATGATGATGATGAGGAGACGGCCGCACTTGTTCGAAAGTTTGCAAAATTTGTGAACAAAAATAAAGCAAGAAAACCAAGAGATAATGCTTGCTTCAAATGCGGAAAGCCCGGGCACTTCATTGCCGATTGCCCAAAGCTCGATGAAGAAGAGCAAAAGAAAAGGAAGTCTTTCACGAAAAAGAAGGCTCTAAATGCGGAGGTCAAAACGTGGGATGAACTACTCGAAACAACCGATGAGGAAGGAGAAACCGAACATGGTCTCATGGCCATAGACAATGAAAATAATGAGGTACGCTCTAATTCTTCTACTTCCTCCATAGTTGATGACTTGCAATGTGATTTTGACGAATTGCAAATTGAGTTTCAAAATTTAATTGTTAAATATAAGAATTTGAAAAAGGAGCTTAAGGTTGAAAAAGAAAAATTATTTACATCTTATGAATCTTTAGACAAAGCTCATACTCTTACTCTTACTAGAGTTCACTCTCTTGAAACCGAAAAGGAATTGCTCACAAAAGATATTGAATGTTTGAAAAATGATATGCATCGTTTCAACATAAGCACGGATAAAGTCACAAAAATTTTAGATGCACAAAGAGGTGAACATTCCAAATTGGGACTTGGTTATAAGCCATTTCAAAGTGTTTTTAAGAAAAACAACCAAGGTCCAACTTTTGTACGTGCTAGTAATTCTAATACTCCTACATGTTTTTATTGTGGCAAAGTTGGACATTATGCTAATAATTGCAAATTGAGAAATAGCTCTAGACATATTTGGAGACCCAAAGGTCTCAAGACTAACCCCCATGGACCCCAAAATTATAGGGTACCTAAAAGAAATTCTTTTGTAGGTAATAGGGGCTATAACAACAATGGAAGATTCAAAATGGCTCGTGGACAGCGGATGTTCACGCCATATGACCGGGAGGAGAGAACTTTTACCAACATCAAGCTCCAAGAAGAGGGTATGGTCATGTTCGGCAATGGCAAAGGAAAAATTCTTGGAAATGGAGAAATTGGTAAC
This sequence comes from Rehmannia glutinosa, assembly GCA_016081115.2. NCBI lineage: Eukaryota > Viridiplantae > Streptophyta > Magnoliopsida > Lamiales > Orobanchaceae > Rehmannia > Rehmannia glutinosa. The sequence goes on from JABTTQ020003247.1 coordinate 99,313, forward strand.
TCTTCTTTCTCTCTTAGTAATGTTCTTTTAGTTGAAGGGCTTAAGTTTAATTTGATAAGTGTTAGCCAACTTTGTGATTCAAATTATGATGTTTCCTTTAATAAAGAAAAATGCCTTATACTTAAAAATGGTGAAATTATTTGTGAAGCAAATAGAAAAGGCAATCTTTACAAAATTTGTACAAGTGATTTGGTTAGTCAAAATGTTTCTTGTTTAGTCGCCAATAATGATTTAACTAGTTTATGGCATAGGCGATTTGGACATGTTGGATACAAAAATTTGAAAAATATTTACAAAAATCAACATGTGAAAGGACTACCCAAATTGAATTTTGAAAATCTTGGCTTATGTGACACTTGTCAAAAGAACAAATTAGTTAAAAGTAGTTTTAAGCCCAAAAATGAAATTTCCACAACCAAACCCCTACAATTGCTTCACCTTGATTTGTATGGGGATATTGGTACGGCTAGTCTAAGTGGAAAACATTACACTTTCATTATTGTCGATGATTTTTCTAGATATACTTGGGCTCTTTTTCTTACCAATAAAAGCGATGCCGTTAATGAGTTTGTTAAGTTGTGTAGACTTATTGAGAATGAAAAGGAAGACACTATCAAGTCTATTCAAGCGATCGAGGTGGAGAATTTGATGGCGAATTTAGAGTATTTTGTGAAACCAAAGGATATGCTCATAATTTTTCGGCTCCAAGGACACCTCAACAAAATGGAGTAGCCGAAAGGAAAAATCGGACATTACAAGAGATGAGTCGGTCCATGCTCAATGAATTTTCACTTCCAAAATACTTTTGGGCCGAAGCCGTAAGTACCGCTTGCTATGTCATTAATCGAGTTTATATTCGTCCTAAAATGAATAAAACTCCATATGAGCTTTGGAAAGGTAGAACTCCAAATATTAGTTATTTCAAGATATTTGGGTGTAAATGCTTTATTTTGAATACCAAGGACCAATTGGACAAACTTGATCCTAAGGCCGATGAAGGGATATTTATGGGATATTCAACAAAAAGCAAAGCATATCGAGTCTACAATAAGACTAGTGGAGTTGTCGAAGAATCCATTCATGTCAAATTCAATGAAGCTTCGGGTGTTGAAAGAATACCCAATGATGAAAGCTCTGTTGTAAAAATCTCCGCCTAGCCCCGATTAATCTCTGCCTAGGCGCTATGCCCCCATTGTCCGCCTACGATTTTTTTTCCGATTAGGCCCGCCTAATCCAGCTCAGATCCCGCCTAATCCCGTCTAGGCTCCATCTAGGCGCTAGGCCCCAGTCTGCCGCCTAGCGAGCGCCTAACGCTTTTTACAATATTGGATGAAAGTGATGAAGAGGATATTATTGAACCAATTGTTCAAGTTGATGTTCAACCGTCCACTTCAAATGGTCCCCAAGAAGATAGATGTGATATCTCGGATCTTCCCGTTGCATTGAAATTTAAGGGAAATCACCCAAAAGATCTTATTATTGGAGATCCCCTTGACAAAGTGATGACCCGAAAAAAATTTGCCGAGAAAGCTCTTATTTTTCAAAAAGAGCCTAAGAATGCTAAGGAGGCCATTGAGGATGAGGATTAGTTCTTAGAGATGCAAGAGGAGTTAAATCAATTTAAAAGAAATGATGTATGGGAATTGGTACCTTGTCCTCCATATCAAACTATTATTGGTACAAAATGGGTATTCCGGAACAAACTTGATGATCAAGGCAACATTGTTCGAAATAAGGCAAGGTTAGTAGCTCAAGGGTATTGTCAAGAAGAAGGTATTGACTATGATGAAACTTTTACACCCGTAGCACGTTTAGAAGCTATTCGTATTTTACTTGCCTATTCTTGTTTTAAAAATTTCAAACTTTACCAAATGGATGTTAAATCCGCTTTCTTAAATGGTATTATTCAAGAAGAAGTCTATGTAAAACAACCTCCGGGTTTGAAAATTTTTCTAGGCCTAATGATGTTTATAAACTTAAAAAGGCCTTGTATGGTTTAAAACAAGCACCCCGTGCATGGTATGATAGACTTAGCTCTTTTCTTTTGCAAAATGGTTTTATAAGAGGTAAAGTTGATACAACTCTCTTTGTTTTTGAAAAAGGGCAAGATTGTTTACTTGTGCAAATTTATGTTGATGATATTATCTTTGGTGCTACTAATGATTCTTTGTGCAAGAAATTTTCTAAGTTAATGCAAGGTGAATTTGAGATGAGTATGATGGGGGAGCTCAATTTCTTTCTTGGACTCCAAATTAAGCAATGTCAAGAAGGCATATACATCTCACAATCAAAATATACAAAAGAACTTTTGAAAAAGTTTGGTATTGAAGAGGGAAGAACCGTTTCCACCCCCATGGCAACAAATGTCAAAATTGACAAAGATGAAAAAGGCAAGTCCGCGGATGAATCAAAGTATCGAGGTATGATTGGTAGTTTACTTTATTTAACCGCTAGTAGGACATTCTTCATGCCGTATGCCTATGTGCTCGTTTTCAAAGCAATCCCAAAGAATCTCATATGAGTGCCGTTAAAAGGATTTTTCGATATTTAAAAGGCATTATTCAATATGGTTTATTCTATCCAAAGAATGAAAATTTTTCTCTTAAAGGTTATAGTGATTCGGATTATGCGGGAAATATTGATGATCGGAAAAGTACTTCCGGATCATGTCAATTTTTAGGTGATTGCCTAGTTTCTTGGTTTTCAAAGAAACAAAACTGTGTTTCTCTTTCAACGGCCGAAGCCGAATATATTTTGCCGTTTTTGTTGTACTCAACTTCTTTGGATGAAACAAACCTTAGCGGATTACAAATGCTCTTTTGAAAATGTACCTATCTTTTGTGATAATATATCCGCTATAAATATTGCTCAAAACCCGGTTCATCATCATAACCGTACTAAACATATTGAGATTCGACATCATTTTCTAAGGGATTGTGTTTCAAAACGAAAAATTGAGATATCTTTTGTACCATCTCAAGATCAATTAGCGGACATTTTTACTAAACCGCTATCTTCCGAGACTTTTGCGTCGATACGAGCTCGGTTAGGCATAATGCATATTGAATGAGGCTTACGTTTGCCTTTTGCACATTTTTGAAACTTAGGGGCGAAAAATCGGATTTTTGGTTGAAAATTCGGATTTTTTCAAAAATGTCAAAATAGTGGGCTAAACAGGTTGAGGGCAATCGGTCGCCCTCCAGCGTCGCCAACGCCGATCGGCCGCCTCAACCACGACCGGTCGCCCTAAGCCACTTTTTGGATTAAAACGGTTCTGTCTTCAGATTCACACAAATTTCCCTCAAAATTTGTTTTCATGCATTCAATTCACAACTTGGCAATTATATAGCATGTTTATCATCATCATGGCTCATCTTTTCCGATCGAATGGTAAGAATTTCTCTTCCTTTGCTCAATTGGGTTGAACCCTTGAGTTTATGACCTTCTTGTATATTTCTTGATATTTTTTGCATATGATCTTGATGAGCTTATTTATTATGTTGTATTGTATGATGATTGATGTGAATTGGTGATGAATTTTTTTTTGGTTTGAGACATTTACAAGGGCTATATACAACCTCTTTTAATTTTCACGCCCACGAAGTGTTCGATAAAATGTCGCAATGAAAATTTCAACTTCTACATGATTCTCTTGCCTCCAAAAGTCTTCTCTACTTATTGAGATCATGCTTTGACAAATAAAACGAGCGTATGAACTATTCATGATACTTCTCTCCCATTTTTTTGGATTTTTAAACCTATATTGCTCAACGGTTGATAAGCCGACTCTTTTGCGCACTTTGATATAATTGTATAATGTTTTTATCATCCTAACATTCTTTTTGATGATTCCAAATGGGGAGAAACAGGAAATTGGCTCGTTAGCTAAAAGAAGCTTATTAAAGCTCGCAATAAAAGCTATAAACTATGGCTTCCTAAAGCCAAGAATACCTAGTCCATGGCTTGTATTATGGACTCAAGTGCAAATGATTATTGTGACAGGGGGAGCTTCTTAGCTCATGATATCTATATGCACCTTATATAAGCTTGTTATAGCTTGTGCTTCTAACTTATAATAATCTTTTGTTGATATGTTCATAGATAGGGGGAGCTTTGTATGGAATGTCTTTAACGGATAGTTTACTTGTAAAACCGGAAAATTTATTTGTTTTTCAAATCGTCCTCGAGAAAATTGTTTTGGTTTGTAATCATCAAAAAGGGGGAGTTGGTTAGATAAATGTTTTTATCATGATTTTGATGATTTTGTTCGATTTTGTTCAAATAAGTTTTTAAACCAAAACAATGTCCCTAAATGTTGTCTAAATACCTCCGATCGTCTTAAAATATTTTCACTATTTTTCGGAGTATTTTTTGGAGTTTATTTTCGATAAAAAATTGGACAACACATTTGTTTCGAGCTCGACCGGTCGCCCTATAGGGCAACCCGTACTGAGTTGAGTTTTGAAACAGAAAATGGGACGTAAAAAAAAAGGAGAGGCGGACGGTCGACTGTGGGCGGCCGGTGAGGGCGACCGCACTGGGAGCGACCTCTTGGTTTAGACTTCTCTGTTTCGTAATTTCTTTAACTCCAACCGGTCACAGCTAAGGGCGACCGGTCGCACCCCCCTCCGACCGGTCTCCCTGTGTAAAAATTCGCATAATTCAATTTCAATCTTATCTCTGCGCGACCGATCGAACCCCATGTTTATCAAAGAAACTATTCGTTGCTTGACGCTTTTTCCCTATTTTGTGGGATTGATTTCTAACAGACTATATTGATCATTTTAAATGGTTTCTTTTAAAGCAAATCACTCCCCAAGGAGAGCCAATGTCTGGAAATGAAAGCCAAGTCCTCTCCTATAAATAGAGGCTTCATTCAAGCAACAAGATACAACACTATATACAAGCAAAGAGCAATCAAGCATACAAATTCATATATCTTGTTGTGTTAGCCTAAGCACTTTCACTTGCACAAATTTGAGGTCTAGGCTTTCAATTCTTGATTACACTTGTACTCATATTGTTTCAATCATTATTGAGTTGTAATCTTGATTTTGGTCATCATTCAACACAAGACATCCTTGTGAGTATTCTTGTGGTAAGAATACACTTGGGTGATCTAGGTGATAGGTGTTTGAGGGTTGTGGTAATCCTCAAGGTGTTGTAAGAGGGTTGTGGTAATCCTCAAGGTGGTGAAAGAGAGTTGTGGTAATCCTCAAGGTGTTGTATTAATTTTTGGTAAATTAATAAAATCCTTTTTTCTTTTTGAAATCCATCCCGGATATACTGGGGTGGTAGTAGATTAGGCCCTAGGTGGGTTGAACTACTATAAATCGACGTGTGCTATTTACTTTCCGCATTTTGTATTTCATCTTTGCTTGAGTCTTTCGAAAAAGAGGGCAAAATCTGAAAAACCGGGATAATCTATTCACACCCCCTCTAGATTATTGTAGCCACTTGAACTTACATTAAATATATATTTCGTGAATAAAAAGAGATAAATATATATTTATTACTACAAATTTTATCATTTATTTTGGAGTGAGGTTACAAAGATGAAAAAACGTAAAAAGTTTAGGTTGCAAATTAACAAATAACATAAAGTTAATTGGTTTGGGTTACAATGTACAATAACTTTTATCACTTAGATGATTTGACAATTTTCCACTCACGTGTTGCCCACATGATGCCATCTTCTTGGAAAATTCCATTTGCTGGGATGCCTGAGGTTGCAATTTAGGAATCATGTGAAGTTTAGGTACTAAATTCCAACAACAAAAAAAATTCAGGTACCAAATCTGCAAAATAGTCATAGTATAGATTGCAAAAAAAATCCCTTTTTTTAATTACCCCAAACATTAGTGGTAGCTTTTTTAATTATCCCCTATTTTCTTATATTAATAGCATTGTCGTGGTTTTTATTTTTTGTTTTTTTGAATATTTTGAGTTCTATGTTTTAATTTAAATTTATATCATTGTCATCATTGTTTGCACTAGAGTATATTACAAAAATCACGTATGAGATTTAGTCTAATTACAAAAAATCCAACTACTTTTTAAAATTGTGAATATCCACACAGATAATACAAACACGTCATTGATGTTTGTATTTACTTAACAAATATATCTTTTCCATAAGAGCGTAATTTATAAAATAGAAATAAATGTCAAAAGAGTATTTAAAATCACCCATTGCAATTACGTAACAAATAACTCCTTGAGGGTGTAATTTGTAAAATAGAAAAAATCATCAACGGAATATTTATAATTTTGAAAGATAGTTGGGTTTTCTTTATATTTCATTGAATCTCAAGGGTATTTTTAATAATTAACCCTTGTTACTATTATAGTAGTATCACATCAACTTAGAATATAATCTAAATTTGCTGATATATAATAATAATAATAATAATAATAATAATAATAATAATAATAATAATAATAATTCTATATGTTTGTAACTTGTAAGAAAATACAGGAATAATATTATCATAATTAGTATTGATAAAAGTTCAAAAAAGAAAACAGAGGTTCATGATCCAAGTTACGAGTGGTAGCCATATTATATAGGGAAAAGGACACAAATACCCCATTTTCCATACTCAATCCCTGCACAATGTCCATTTTCCGCTGATTTTGGACAAAAATACCATTTTCCGCTGAATTTGGACAAAAATACCCATTTTCCGCTGATTTTTGACAAAAATACCCATTTTCCGCTGATTTTTTTGCGTTGGTTTCTTTTTTGTTTCTTTTTTGTTTCTTTGTTGTTTCAAACATGTTTGTTGTTTCTTTGTTTCATACATGTTTCATTTATGTTTCTTATATGTTTCACTTAGCCAACTTTTCATTGAATTCTACAGTTGCATAGAGAAAATCTCAGTTGTGGTATGCCACAATGGACAATGGGAAGAACATAGAGAGTATACCAACTTTTAAATAACAAGAATACTGATTCCAATGGACTGCACATTCAGCACCCTAAACGAAATCTTGGAACAACAAATTCAATTCAGAAAATTTGAGCTTACTTGTCCATCATGGACTACTAGAAATGGACACGACTCCACTGTCAGACCAAAAAATACTTTGTATTGACTTCCAACATCGTAGAATTATTGAATACATCAACTGTAGCAGGGAAAGACTTACTAGTAACAACTTTGCTAGAGTACGTGAGATCTTTAGTTCAAGATTAGACATGTATACATCGAAATGAAGCAAATATCAACATTTACAAGGATGACCAAAAAAAAAAGTTGAAGAGTATATGGGGAAAAACTACACTATTTCTCCAAATTTAAAAGCAATTTACTACAAACTTTTATCACATGATCACCTATTTCACAATTGTTTCTTACATGTTTCATTTATGTTTCTTACATGTTTCAACTGATTACATCATCATTAAGATTTACATAACAACAATTCTCTAAAATCATTAGGAAGTGGAGATAGAAACTCAATGTTGTTGTCATCGTCATCACCATTTTGCAGCTTCAACTTAGAATGATTGTGAAGCAGATGACTGAGCCTTGCTTGTTCATTCTCTATCTCAAACGCTTCGACGTCCATAACCTTCCCACCAATAAAGTGCTCGGTATAACAAGCAACAAAAAATCCCACATTCACTACAAAATAAATAAAAAAAGATACACAGTCAGATAGATAACACAACAAATCAAAAACAATAAAAAAGAACAAATAAATGGAAAATACATAAAAGAACAAAAGAAACATAAAAGAAACAACTTCGAAACAACATCGAAACAAACGAAAAACTTCAAATCACAAAATAATAAAAGAGCACAGAAAAATCATGCAGAAATCCGTCCCGTTCAATCACCCCGCTTGTTTCGATTCGCTTGTAATCGACCCGAATTTGAAAAGCAAAATTCGATTGGAATTGGAAACTTTTCTCAGGTCCAAGCACTATTATCACAATCTAGGTCGCGTTTGGAAATACTGATATCTCCTGTACGGCCCTTCCGGCACCGGAAAATCCAATTTCACCGCAGCAGTTGCGAATTTTCTCAATTACGATGTTTACAACATCAATTTGTTGCAAGTAGCCGACGATGCAGATCTCAATTCGCTCCTGTTGCAACATCAAAAGAAATATATTATATATATTTCTGAACTTCAATTTCCATACAGTGAAGCAAAACATAAAAGATATTGTGAAGCATAATTTTACAAAGCAGCCAATTTTCTATCTTCGACTGCGAAATTCGCCGCTGATTTTGTCAGAAATATTGAAGAAATCGTTTCGGATTTTGCCTTAGCATAGATCAGGATCAGGTATAATCTCGTAGTCATTTTGTTGTTGTTAATTTTACTTTCAATTAATGATTTTATGTTTTCCTGCTTCCCTGTGAATTCAGACTGGTTATACCTCATATGTGCTAGTATTTTCCTTTCTTATCGTGTCGAAATCGTAGAATTTCAGAGGTAGACTTTCGGATTTTTTAATTTTATTTAATTTTGTATAGGATAACTTCAAAAGAGTTTAAAATCAGATTACTGATTTTCGATGCTTCCAATGTGATGTTTAGTATGGTGATTTGAATCTAAGGTTGTGCCCATGAGTATCCGATGCTGTAAAATTTCAGGTGTTGATGCGTGATTTTTATTTTCCAGAGCTTAAGATTTGAAGTTGAGGGAATATAATGGCGAAGATCAAACCTCAAGCTCTCTTACAACAGAGTAAAAAGAAGAAGGGACCGAATCGAATTAGTATTGCTACATTTGCAATTTACGGCCTGATTATTGTTGTTATGGTGGGTATATTTGGGAAGTTTAGGAGCAGATGGGGTAGATTAGTGATAGAGTGGTATTTTTGTCTTTTTTTAAAAAATCAGGGTATTTTGTGGTATTTCCTCTATTATATACTTGGGTTTGAGCTTGATGGGCTTTAAATGTTGGAGTCCGCTCATCTTTCACCTTTAATTGCCACCCTATTTTGACAACAACTCTCAATTAGACAATGACACTGTGGGTTGAGAAGATCTGGAAAATACATTTCTTAGTTTAATGTTGTACTAGAAAATGATGTCTTAAGATCCTAGGTATGCACATCTCTCTCTCTCTCTCTCTCTCTCTCTCTCTCTCTCTCTCGCAGGTCAATTGCTTTGTCAGAATCATCCAGCATATACTCTCTTTATAGAAAATTAAAGATAAATAAATAATTATTATTAGTTAACAAATATGTTTTCTTAATTGGAGCACATAATTTCTTTTTTCTAGGGAAATTTGTCGAGGGAATATTTTAGTGTCTTTTGTCCCATTATTTTTTTTTTTTTTGATAAGCTCAGCCTGCGCTTACGCCCGACTACGCCGGACGACAACAAACTCCCGCTTCTTCATTGCCGCCGCAAGGTAAGGTAAACCGCGGATGTGCACGCATTTGGCGAGTGTTCGACGGGTCTGGCGACGACAACCAGATCCTCTCAGGTAAAGAGAACAATTATGTTCGACCCCCAATCTACTAATAACGATCTCTCCCGAATCGAACCCACACGGATGCTATTCAAGATGAATTCCCACCAAATCTTCACCACTCGCGTATGCCCAGGGGAGCAATTTGATGGAGCAGGGATATAAACCCCGACCTCCACCCCACAAACAATTTGATGGGGCGGGGATTTGAACCCCGACTCCATCCCACAATCTTTGTGGTGGTAAGAGTGGGCTGGCGCACCTCCCACCTGGTTCTTTTGTCCCATTATTGAATTATTGCAAGCTTATCACAATTAGTTTGACCGTTCCATTTCTATATATTATATTGGGATTTGGCCATTGCCACTTTGCCAGTGGTACGTTGGCATATAATAATGAGCTCAAACATAAAATACTAATTAGGCATCAACACATTAATTACATTTATATGATTTTCGAAATTTCTCATTTCACACCTTATTTTAAAGAAATGTCATTTGTCAGTGATTAATTTTATTTGAAGCAAGTTTGTTATTTTATGTTAGAAATTTGGTTTGAAAAAATATGAGTTTTGATCTATATTTGACCAAATAAATGGATTACAATAATGTAAAATGGAAATAAATTAGATAATTGTAATCTACGTTGTTACTAGACGAGTTTAGTATTTGGGATTTTTCAAAACCATATTTGGGTGAATGGGATATTAATTCATAAAGTTAGCCACTTAAATATGAGTGGAAATTGAGAATGTGAGGATGGATAAAACACCATCCCACATGGGAAGTTGAGCTAAAAGTAGCTCATTTTATTTAGTTCATGTGAGAGTATTGGATTTGGGGTCTTAGGGGCATCGCAAACTTTTGGAAGGGGGAAGGCTTACGTGTTAGTAGGTTCAATCAAAAGCCCACGTGACGATGTCGTGGGGTTAGCTTGAGCTTGTTAAGCCCATATTCTTTTTGGAGAAACTTGAATGATCGTTAGAATTCGAATGGTCACTTGGATAACGAACAGTCGTTTGGACCGCAGTACGAAAATCAAACTCTTTGTCACCTCGTTCAGGTTTTGAACGCTCGCTCATTTGCCTGAATTCCACGCGGTTGCTGGGGTATCACGGGATTGGCTTGAGGTGTCTGACCTCCTCAGCAACTCTACTAACCCTTTGTTCGCCACCCGTAATTCCCTTGATAGCTTGCGCTACTTGCAATTATGCCTCCGTCCGTTCAACACACACATATAAAGTTTGACGCGTCATTGCCATCGTTTGAATCATACTGAGCACGTTTGAAAGGGAAACAACATTTTCGTTGTTGTTAGTCATCGAGAAGGAAAATCGTAGGCTTGTGAGACCAACTGACATGGTACGGGATAATAGGGTTATAATAGAAAATCGGACGTCATTTCAAAATGTTAAACTTTTTTACAATTTACTATTTTACCCTTTTTATTTTGATCAATTGCAGCTCAATACCCATCCTCAACACATTCTACGTCAAATGTAGCATAAACTGCACTTTGTGAACCAAATTCTTATCACAAAAATTTCAACGGATATTAGATTAAATCATTTATCATAATGAATATAATCAACGTAAATTGCAGTGAAATATATAATTTAGACTTTTCAAGTTCATTAAGAACAATAAAATACTTTAGTAGGAAATTTATGATTTCCCAAACGGGGATCTAATATCACATGGAAACAGATTTCTGGTTTCTTTCAATAAAATCCTTTATTTTTATGTCAGAAATGTTAGAAATCTCATGATTCCACGTAAAATAAATTAATTCATACATTGATCCATGTTTTATTCTTGATGAACAATAATAAAAGTCTAATTTTAACCAAGAAATTTTGTGAGAATTTTCTTCCTCCTTGTCATTTGTCTTGTTTGAGAACTCTCTTCCTCCTTGTTCTTTCTCTTCTTTCTTCTTGATGATACAATCTACTCTTTTTCTTGTTGGGTAAAATATAAATGGAAGGTTTCTGTATGTGAAGAAAATGGCTGAATATAGTGTATGGTTTAAATCGAGGCCTGATTTAGAATCAGTCTCCGCAAGACGAAAACGCCCCGTATACCGAGTGCTTACGGTTCCGGCGCTTGACTCTAAGATACAACGACTTTATTCAGTTCCGGTTAGCAGCACAGCAAAACCGGAACAACAGCGAACATCAAGTTGTTCTTAACTTTCAAGCTTTTGAAGGTAGAAAGTCAATATACTCGTATGATGCAAATGACAGGTTATTATCTGAGTTTTTCGTGTGTAAATTCATCTGCAGGGGCTCCAAAATTATAGGCAATGAAGTGCCCGTACGGAAAATCGCGTCTGTAGGCTCGAAAAGGCACATTTTCACCGGCGATGCACTGCGAGAGAGCACGGCATAGACGCGCGGCGCGCGCCCGTGGTGGTGCTCCAACCTTCGGCAGGGCGCACGACGACCGAGGCACGGGCCGCGGCGCCGCGTCGCGTGTGGTCGCAGATTCTTGGCGAGTAGCACGACCCGACCCGCACGGCCGTCACGCCCGTGCATTACAAAAATTAATTAAATATTTAATTTTAAAGGTTTTTGGTCCAAAAGAATAAAGGCCTTGAAGCCCAAGCCCAAGCCCACGACCTGGACCGGTGGGCCGGGCCGAGCCGAGCCGGCGGGCGGGCAGCGGCGGCGGCGCGCGTGTGCGTGTGTGCTTTGAACCAAACCCACAAGCATGTAGGTTCTCACCCCTTTAAAAACTTGGGTGCCCCCAAGGGCCCAAACCCATATGTCCAACTTGGGATAAATAAAGTGTGCAACTTTGCCTCCTTTTTTCTAAGTGGGATGGAGCATCTCTCCTCCCCCACATTTTCCATTTTCCATACCATTTATTTGTATTAAGTGGCAAACTTCTAGCATTAATTTCTCATTCACCCGGAATCGGTTTTGAGAAATTCCAAATGCTATTCTCATCTACTCTCTTAGTAGAATTTTTACAAATAATTTAATTCCATTTTTCATAAATGGAAACCACTTAATTAATTGGTCAAAATCGGGTCAACACCCCATTTATCAAAGACCAATTCCAACAATCCCCCACATGAATGAAATTAATGCATGTGTGTATGCAGATTCGCTTGAAAGTCTCGGCGAATCGTTATTGCATCAGGATAGGTAGCTTGTGGCTTTGAACCTTCCTTAGTAAAATATTATCGGATTTACTAGCTGCTTAGTAACGCGATATCTTGAACTACTCAGGCGTTCGTGTAATCCAAGACAATAGTACTTACACAATAACAACTGTAACACTTGTTGTTCTCACGTTGTGTCCATTTCGGCCATGGACCATATCTTAGATTCATAAGTGTTTCTTTTGAAGCGGCCATTACTTCTCACTTATATAGGTGATCTCCTATTGAAGAGTATCATGTCATACTCCACCTTTCGGTATAGGAATCATTAAAATTCTTAAACTTAACCGCACCACATTCAGCAGGTTTAAATTCATTTGGATGTATCGAGAATGAGCTAAAACATTTTCCAAGTGTTCAGCTGAACATTCATAACTTAGTTGTCCCATTGAACCAAGGTCTTGGGATCTCCAATTCACAAGGTTGGGTTACCGCTATGAACATTCTTTAAGTTGTGGATTTTCAACCCATTCTCCTTAACAGTTAATACAGTTGATCTCAATTTATGTCTTTCATAAGCGGATACGCAAGGTTTTCCTTTGACTTCACGTAGTCAATCCAAAATAACCCCATTTCGAAATCAATTGTTTATTGGTATTATGTCTACGACAAAAACGTCTAGACTCACCTTTTTCCTTTCCAAGAAAATATATTTTTTAATAAATACAACATTTTTTGATTTAATGATCGTATCATCACTTATATCATAAATGCTGAATTTATTTCATTGGATGCTTCTACTTTTTCCAAAGCACCCCCACATTTCAAGGCAATCTCATTTATGTGGTTTGCTAAAAAGTAAAGCTCCCCTTTCAACTTCTGATATCTTGTTTAACACAAGATCATCCAGAATTCTTATGGCTCTCGGCCATTTTTTATTTTATTTTGTTAGAACATTGTCCCGACAATTCAATTAGAATCTCGTTCTACCAGATTTCAGATCTTAGTTCCAACAACTCCATCTTTTACAAGGTGTGTAACTTTTGATGTTATCACATCTTTAGTAAGACTTCAGATTCAACTTGTTATGGTGTCTGCCTTTAGTGTTACAACACTTTCGACAACACCTCATGCAAATGTGGTTTCGGTGTTTACAACACTTTTGGCAACACGCTTACATTTAAAAATGCAAAGAAACTCCGGGTGTTCCACAAAGTATGATCATACCCCCACATTTGCCGATTTCCATTCGGAATCCCAGTTGTCTTCCTCAATTCGAAGTCGAACTATCAAATCCTCAAGCCCCATTTCTTTCCGCTTGTGCTTGAGGTAGTTATTAAAATCTTTCCAAGATGGCGGTAATTTTTCGATAATCGCAGCCACTTGAAAGGACTCATTCAGAATCATCCCTTCTGACACTAAGTCGTGAAGTATGATCTGGATTTCTTGCACTTGCCTAATCACCGTCTCGGTGTCAACCATTTTATAATCCAGAAATTTACCGACTACAAATTTCTTTGCACCAGCATCTTCTGTTTTATATTTCTTCTGCAAAGAGTCCCACAACTCTTTGGACGTTTTGAACGAACTATAAACGTTGTACAAGGCATCGTCTAGTCCGTTCAAAATACAATTCCGACAAAGGAAATCACTGTTATGCCAAGCATCCACAGCGATTCTCCGTTCATTGTCGGATTCTTCCTCACCAACGGTAGGGGGTTCCTCCTTCACGAAACGAGACAGACCCAAAGTCGTCACGTAGAACAGCATCTTTTGTTGCCATCTCTTGAAGTCGACACCGGAGAACTTCGCCGGTTTCTCGCCATGAGCAGGAGCGGCAACCTTCAAAACTGGACTGAACGATCCTGAAGCCATCGTCTTCAATAGAAATAGAAACTTTTCGTCTTGCGATTGTTGGGTAAATATAAATGGAAGGTTTCTGTATGTGAAGAAAATGGCTGGATATAGTGTATGGTTTAAGTCGAGGCCTGATTTAGAATCAGTCTCCGCAAGACGAAAACACCCCATATACCAAGTGCTTACGGTTCCGGCGCTCGCCTATAAGATACAACGTCTTTATTCAGTTCCGGTTAGCAGCACAGCAAAACCGGAACAACAGCGAATAGCAAGTTGTTCTTAACTTTCAAGCTTTTGAAGGTAGGAAGTCAATATGCTCGTATGATGCAAATAACAGGTTATTATCTAAGTTTTTCATGTGTAAATTCATCTGCAGGGGCTGCAAAATTATAGGCAATGAAGTGCCCGTACAGAAAATCGCGTAGAAGAGCACGACCTAGACGCACAGGCGTGCGCCAGCCCGTGCACTGGTGCTCCAACCTTCGGTAGGGCGCACGACCCGGATGCATGGGCCATGCGCCTGTCCGTGCGTGTGGGCGTAGATTCTCGGTAGGTAGCACGACCCGACCGCACGGGCCATGCTACCGCCCGTGCGCGGGGCCGAAAGTTCCCAGTTGGAAATCATTTAATTAATTATAAAAATTAATTAAATATTTAATTTTAAAAGTTTTTGGTCCAAAAAGAATAAGGGCCTTGAAGCCCAAGCCAGGCCCACGACCTGGACCGGGCCGAGCCGAGTAGGCCGGCGAGTGGGCGGCGACGGTGGCGCGCGCGCGCGTGTGTGCTTTGAACCAAACCCACAATCATGTAGGTTCTCACCCCTTTAAAAACTTTGGTGCCCCCAAGGGCCCAAACCCATATGTCCAACTTGGGATAAATAAAGTGTGCAACTTTGCCTCATTTTTCCTATGTGGGATGGAGCATCTATCCTGCCCCACATTTTCCATTTTCCATACCATTTATTTGTATTAAGTGACTAACTTCTAGCATTAATTTCTCATTCACCCGGAATCGGTTTTGAGAAATTCCAAATGATATTCTCATCTACACTCTTAGTAGAATTTTTACAAATAATTTAATTCCATTTTTCACAAATGGAAACCACTTAATTAATTGGTCAAAATCGGGTCAACACCCCATTTATCGAAGACCAATTCCAACAATCCCCCACATGAATGAAATTAATGCATGTGTGTATGCAGATTCGTTTGAAAGTCTCGGCGAATCGTTATTGCATCAGGATAGGTAGCTTGTGGCTTTGAACCTTCCTTAGTAAAATATTATCGGATTTACTAGCTGCTTAGTGACGCAATGTCTTGAACTACTCAGGCGTTCGTGTAAACCAAGACAATAGTACTTACACAATAACAACTCTAACACTTGTTGTTCTCACGTTGTGTCCATTTCGGCCCTGGACAATATCTTAGATTCATAAGTGTTTCTTTTGAAGCGGCCATTACTTCTCACTTATATAGGTGATCTCCTATTAAAGAGTATCCTGCCATACTCCACTTTTCGGTATAGGAATCATTAAAAGTCTTAAACTTAACCTCACCACATTCAGCAGGTTTAAATTCAATTAGATGTATCGAGAATGAGCTAAAACATTTTCCAAGTGTTCAGCTGAACATTCATAACTTAGTTGTCCCATTGAACCAAGGTCTTGGGATCTCCAATTCACAAGGTTGGGTTACCTCTATGAACATTCTTTAAGTTGTGGATTTTCAACCCATTCCCTTTAACAGTTTATACAGTTGATCTCGATTTATGCCTTTCGTAAGCGGATCCACAAGGTTTTCCTTTGACGTCACGTAGTCAATCCGAAATAACCTCATTTCGAAATCAATTGTTTATTGGTATTATGTCTACGACAAAAACGTCTAGACTTACCTCTTTCCTTTCCATGAAAATATATTTTTTAATAAATACAACATTTCTTGATTTAATGATCGTACCATCACTTATATCATAAATGTTGAATTTATTTCATTGGATGCTTCTACTTTTTCCAAACCACCCCCACATTTCAAGGCAATCTTCTTTATGTGGTTTGCTAAAAAGTAAAGCTCCCCTTTCAACTTATGATATCTTGTTTAACACAAGATCATCCAGAATTCTTATGGATCTCGGCCATTTTTTATTTTATTTTATTAGAACATTGTCCCGACAATTCAGTTAGAATCTCGATCTACCAGATTTCAGATCTTAGTTCCAACAACTCCATCTTTTACAAGGTGTGTAACTTTTGATGTTATCACATCTTTAGTAAGACTTCAGATTCAACTTGTTACGGTGTCTGCCTTTAGTGTTACAACACTTTCGACAACACCTCATGCAAATGTGGTTTCGGTGTTTACAACACTTTTGGCAACACCTTCCTACATTATTTAAAAATGCAGCGAAACTCCTTTAGTGTTCCACAAAGTATGATCATACCCCACATTTGTCGATTTCTATTCGGAATCCGGTTGTCTTCCTCAATTCAAAGTCGAACTATCAAATCCTCAAGCCCCATTTCTTTCTGCTTGTGCTTGAGGTAGTTCTTAAATACTTTCCAAGATGGCGGTAATTTTTCTATAATCGCAGCCACTTGAAAGGACTCATTCAGAATCATCCCTTCAGATACTAAGTCGTGAAGTATAATCTGGATTTCTTGCACATGGCTAATCACCATCTCGGTGTCAACCATTTTATAATCCAGAAATTTACCGACTACAAATTTCTTTGCACCGGCATATTCTGTTTTATATTTCTTCTCCAAAGAGTCCCACAACTCTTTGGACGTTTTGAACGAACTATAAACGTTGTACAAGGTATCGTCTAGTCCGTTCAAAATATAATTCCGACAAAGGAAATCACTGTTATGCCAAGCATCCACAACGATTATCCGTTCATTGTCGGATTCTTCATCACCAACGGCAGGGCTTCCTCCTTCACTAAACGAGACAGACCCAAAGTCATCACGTAGAACATCATCTTCTATTGTTATCTCTTGAAGTCGGCACCGGAGAACTTCGTCGGTTTCTCGCCATGAGTAGGAGCGGCAACCTTCAAAACTGGAGTGAACGATCCTGAGGCCATCGTCTTCAACAGAAACAAAAACTTTTCGTCTTGCGATTGCTGGGTAAAATATAAATGGAAGGTTTTTGTATGTGAAGAAAATGGCTAGATATAGTGTATGGTTTAAGTCAAGGCCTGATTTAGAATCAGTCTCCGCAAGATGAAAACGCCCAATATACCGAGTGCTTACGGTTCCGGTACTTGCCTCTAAAATACAACGACTTTATTCAGTTTCGGTTAGCAGCACAGCAAAATCGGAACAACAACGAACAATAGGTTGTTCTTAACTTTCAATCTTTTGAAGGTAGGAAGTCAATATGCTCGTATGATGCAAATGACATGTTATTATCTGAGTTTTTCGTGTGTAAATTCATCTCCAGGGCCTCCAAAATTATAGGCAATGAAGTGCCCGTACAGAAAATCGCGTCTGTAGGCTCGAAAAGGCACATTTTCATTGAACAGACGCACCTGCGCAGGAGAGCACGGCCTAAACGCACGGGCGTGCGCCCGGCTGTGCTGCCAGTTCTCCAACCTTCGGCAGGGCGCACGACCCGACGGCCGGACCGTGCGCTTGCCCATGCATGTCGGCGCAGATTCTCGGAGTAGCACGACCCGACCACGCGGGCGTGCTCACGCCGTCTTGGGGCGAAAGTTCGATTGTAAATCATTTAATTAAATTCAAAAATTAATTAAATCTATTTAATTAATTACAAAAATTAATTAAATATTTAATTTTAAAGGTTTTTGGTCCAAAACGAATAAGGGCCTGGAAGCATAAGCCCAGGCCCACGATCGGACCGGACCTGGCGGGCCGGTGAAGCCGAGCCGACCGGGCGAGGGAGGCGGTCTTGTGGCGTCTTGCGCGTGTGCTTTGAACTAAACCCACAAGCATGTAGGTCCTCACCCCTTTAAAAACTTGGGTGCCCCCAAGGGCCCAAACCCATATGTCCAACTTGGGATAAATAAAGTGTGCAACTTTGCCTCCTTTTTCTTATGTGGGATGGAGCATCTCTCCTCCCCCACATTTTCTATTTTCCATACCATTTATTTGTATTAAGTGGCTAACTTTTAGCATTAATTTCTCATTCACCCGGAATCGGTTTTGAGAAATTCCAAATGCTATTCTCATCTACTCTCTTAGTAGAATTTTTACAAATAATTTAATTCAATTTTTTACAAATGGAAACCACTTAATTAATTGGTCAAAATCGGGTCAACACCCCATTTATCAAAGATCGATTCCAACAATCCCCCACATGAATGAAAATAATGCATGCGTGTATGCAGATTCACTTGAAAGTCTCGGCGAATCGTTATTGCATCAGGATAGGTAGCTTGTGGCTTTGAACCTTCCTTAGTAAAATACTATCGGATTTACTAGCTGCTTAGTGACGCGATGTCTTGAACTACTCAGCCGTTTGTGTAAAACAAGACAATAGTACTTACAAAATAACAACTCTAACACTTATTGTTCTCACGTTGTGTCCATTTCGGCCCTGGATCATATCTTAGATTCATAAGTGTTTCTTTTGAAGCGGCCATTACTTCTCACTTATATAGATGATCTCCTATTGAAGAGTATCCTGCCATACTCCACCTTTCGGTATAGGAATTATTAATAGTCTTAAACTTAACCTCACCACATTCAGCATGTTTAAATTCACTTGGATGTATCGAGAATGAGCTAAAACATTTTCCAAGTATTCAACTGAACATTCATAACTTAGTTGTCCCATTGAACCAATGTCTTGAGATCTTCAATTCACAAGGTTGGGTTACCACTATGAACATTCTTTAAGTTGTGGATTTTCAACCCATTCCCCTTAACAGTTTATACAGTTGATCTCGATTTATGCCTTTCGTAAGCGGATCCGCAAGGTTTTCCTTTGACTTCACGTAGTCAATCCGAAATAACCCTATCGAAATCAATTGTTTATTGGTATTATGTCTACGATAAAAACGTCTAGACTTACCTCTTTCCTTTTCACGAAAATATATTTTTTAATAAATACAACATTTCTTTATTTAATTATAGTACCATCACTTATATCATAAATGTTGAATTTATTTCATTGGATGCTTCTACTTTTTCCAAAGCACCCCCACATTTCAAGGCAATCTTCTTTATGTGGTTTACTAAAAAGTAAAGCTCCCCTTTCAACTTATGATATCTTGTTTAACACAAGATCATCCAGAATTCTTATGGATCTCGGCCATTTTTTATTTTATTTTGTTAGAACATTGTCCCGACAATTCAGTTAGAATCTCGATCTACCAGATTTCAGATCTTAGTTCCAACAACTCCATCTTTTACAAGGTGTGTAACTTTTGATGTTATCACATCTTTAGTAAGACTTCAGATTCAACTTGTTACGGTGTCTGCCTTTAGTGTTACAACACTTTCGACAATACCTCATGCAAATGTGGTTTCGGTGTTTACAACACTTTTGGCAACACCTTCATTACATTTAAAAATGCAAAGAAACTCCCTTTCGGTGTTCCACAAAGTATGATCATACCCCCACATTTGCCGATTTCCATTTGGAATCCCGGTTGTCTTCCTCAATCCGAAGTCAAACTATCAAATCCTCAAGCCCCATTTCTTTCCGCTTGTGCTTGAGGTAGTTATTATAATCTTTCCAAGATGGCGGTAATTTTTCAATAATCGCAGCCACTTGAAAGGACTCATTCAGAATCATCCCTTCAGACACTAAGTCGTGAAGTATGATCTGGATTTCTTGCACTTGCCAAACCCATATGTCCAACTTGGGATAAATAAAGTGTGCAACTTTGCCTCCTTTTTCCTATGTGGGATGGAGCATCTATCGTCCCCCACATTTTCCATTTTCCATGCCATTTATTTGTATTAAGTGGCTAACTTCTAGCATTAATTTCTCATTCACCCGGAATCGGTTTTGAGAAATTCTTAATGCTATTCTCATCTACTCTCTTAGTAGAATTTTTACAAATAATTTAATTCAATTTTTCACAAATGGAAACCACTTAATTAATTGGTCAAAATCAGGTCAACACCCCATTTATCAAAGACCAATTCCAACATTTCTTTGTTTTGTATGTTCTTTGGTGCCATCACAATGAGGAAGAGGAAGTTATTTATTAACTCCAAATTTTAACTTCAACCCCCTCTTGACCATCAAGGAGGGTCTCTTTATGTTAAAAC
Organism: Rehmannia glutinosa; assembly: GCA_016081115.2. Classification (NCBI taxonomy): domain Eukaryota; kingdom Viridiplantae; phylum Streptophyta; class Magnoliopsida; order Lamiales; family Orobanchaceae; genus Rehmannia; species Rehmannia glutinosa. Next base: position 119,954 of record JABTTQ020003247.1, read on the forward strand.
ACTTCCTTTAACAAAACACATATTTAACATATATATTTAGATAAATACTATTAAATTTAATCATATGGAAGTCTTTTTGGAATTTTCTAACATTGCATCCCCTGTTTCTTAGCGATAACTCATTATAGTTGGAATGCATTTTTCGTTTCTGTATTGACATTTACTTCCATAACTTGTAACATACTTTATAAAATTTTCAAAATATCACAATTCCTTTCATGATAATATTTAATTTACATATCAATTAAATATCTTATCAAATTTTGGAACTCAATAAAGAAACAAATAAACATATAATGCACTTATCGACACATAATTGGCAAGGTCTACAATTTCAGAACTTGTATATACAATATGAGGTTCATTGTAGTATTTTACATTGCCAAGAAAGTGTGAATATCTATTAAAAATATATGTTCAATTAAATCCTTTAAAATATACACTACTAGAAAAATTAAAAATAGCGACGGATAAACATAAAAAAAAATCGTCGTTATTCTTTTTACCTATGGATTAACGACGGAAAAAATCCGTAAATTTCTGGTCACTAAACATTTAATAACGGAAAAAATAATATGTCGCTAAAATGGACGTGTTGACAAGGTTTTTTGAGAAAAAATCGACCATCGTTAAATTATTATTTTCATTGACGAGTAGGCATGAAGAGTGAAAGGCTCGGCCTTTTTTCCCCATTGAGAATTGTGTGAAACTGAAAGTATGTTTGAATAATTATTTTCAGATAGGAAATTTATAAGGTTGGAAATGAAATTATCCTTGGTTAATTGTTTTTAATAGATCATATTCAAAATGTGTGTAAAATTAAGTGACTTTATATGCAAAACTCACATAAGACATTTCTCATGTGTCTCATTTTGTGAGGCAGATTCCACACGATATGTGACCCAGCCCAAAAATCATGGGATTTTCATAAATATTAGGCTAACAGGCGGGTGTGATGATAATTAAAAATTTATGTGAATTTATTACGTGTTTAAATAAAAAGTATTAAATATTGAACTAAAAAGTATTAGTAATTCATCTGAAAAGTATTAGTTTTTTCCCCAAGTGTTTAGTAGTCCCCTGAAATGTAATAGCTTTTTCTCTGAAAGTATTAGTTACTCTCCTAAAAAGTGTTAATGTTTCTCCTTAAAAGTATTAGTAATTTCCTTGAAAAGTATTAATTTTCTTCCTAAAAAGTATTTATTTTTTCCCTAAAAAATATTAATAATTTCCTTTCAAATATGTCATTCGTAATCTCAGTATCTTTTTTCACTCTTGAGTCTTATATAGAAAAATGTAGTATAGTGAGTATTTGATATTTTCTACTTTTCACTCAATCCACACACTCCACATACACACAACAATTTTTCTCCCTATTTGTGCAGCTTGTAGGTAACAATCCGCCTTCTAGATTGATGATTGTCCCCACGAATCTATACGAGTCTTTCCAGCGCGCTTTGTCCTCACTCACACGCACCCTGAGAGCAGCTTCCCAGGGGGTTACCATCATGTAGTTGGCACGCCTTATTGGAATTTGGTCTTGGTAAAATGGGTGTTGACCCGATTTTGACCAAATAATTAAGTGGTTTCCATTAGTGAAAAATGAAATTAAATTATTTGTAAAAATTATACTAAGAGAATAGATGAGAATAGCATTTGGAATTTCTCAAAACCAATTCCGGGTGAATGAGAAATTAATGCTAGAAGTTAGCCACTTAATACAAATAAATGGTATGAAAAATGAAAAATGTGGGGAATGAGAAATGCTCCATCCCACATAGGAAAATGAGGCAAAATTTGCACACTTAATAAATCCCAAGTTGAACTTATGGGTTTGGGCCCTTGGGGGCACCCAAGTTTTTAAAGAGGTGAGGACCTACATGCTTGTGGGTTTGGTTCAAAGCACACACGCGCGCGTCGCCGCTGTCGGCCCGGTCCAGGTCGTGGGCCTGGGCTTTGGCCCTTATTATTTTTGGACCAAAAATCTTTAAAATAATTAATTAATTAATTATTGTAATTAATTAATGGAATTGTCAACCTGGAGTGCACGATCCAGACGGGCGGGCGGGCCGACGGCCGTCGCGTCGGGTAAATCGTCGTTCGGACAGCACGAGCCGGTGGACGACGGGTCATCGTCAGTGAACCTTCGCGCATCCGCGCATGGGTCGTGCGTCGATGAACAGATGCGTCTGTCAGTGCAAAATGTGTCTTTTCGAGCCAAAAAATGTGATCTTTCCATACGGGGCACCTAATGCATGTATTATTCGAACCCTGCTGACTGAATGAAAAAAATGAAAATTATCAGGAAGTTAAAATCGGTCATTGCATTCTGTATATTGATTCATTTCCTCCTTCTTAGCTTGAAGTTCAGAAACTCTTGTTGTTCGTTGTAGTTCCGGTTTTACTAGTGCTGCTAACCGTAACAATAAAAGTCGTTGTATCTTAGAGACGACCGCCGGAACCATAAGCACTCGGTATACGGGGCGTATTTCGTCTTGCGGAGATTGAATATAATTCAGGCCTCGACTTAGCCATACACTTAAAAACACCAGCCATTTTGTTTCGAAACAGAAACCATACACTATTCTCCTAACAATCGCAAGACGAAATATTCGTTTCTGTTGAAGACGATGGCATCAAATTCAATCTCGTTCACACCAATGATTGCTGCTCCCGCTCACGGCAAAAAGCCGCCCAAGTTTTCCGGCGCCGACTTCAAACGTTGGCAACAAAAGATGCTGTTTTATCTTACCACCCTGGGGTTATCCCGTTTTCTGAAGGACGATCCCCCCTCCGTAAGCGATGAAGAAATTGACAACAACCGGAGAATCGATGTGGATGTTTGGCATAACAGCGATTTTCTGTGTCGCAACTATGTGCTGAACCGGCTAGATGACACCCTCTATAATGTCTATAGCACGTTCAATACGTCCAAGGAATTGTGGGATTCTTTGGAGAAGAAGTACAAAACGGAAGATGTGGGCACAAAGAAATTTGTTGTCGGCAAATTCCTCGAGTACGAGATAGTTGACACCAAGACAGTGATCAGCCAAGTTCAGGAAATTCAAATCATACTTCACGACTTAGTGTCTAAAGGGATGATTTTGAATGAATCCTTTCAAGTGGCTGCAATAATCGAAAAGTTGCCGCCACTGTGGAAGGATTTCAAAAATTACCTCAAGCACAAGCGAAAAGAGATGGGGCTTGAGGATATGATTGTTCGGCTTCGGATCGAAGAAGACAACCGAAAATCAGAGGTTAAATCCAGTAAGTTTGGAATGAAGGCCAAGGCCAATCTTGCTGAATCGAGCACTAGCAAGAAACGCAAGCACTCCGAGAAAGAAAAGAAAAAGTCCAAAAAGTTCAAGGGTAATTGCTACAACTGTGGCAAACCTAACCACATGGCGAAAGATTGCCGATACCCGAAAAAGGACAATCAAGGTGGCAACCAACAAGCCAATGTGATGGAGGACAAATCGGTTCCAATCGACATGTCGGAGCTCGATCTCACTGTCATTGTGTTTGAAGCCAATATGGTGGATAACCCAAGGGAGTGGTGGATAGATACCGGGGCTACTTGTCACATTTGTGCCGACAAGGAGATGTTCTCCTCATACACTCTGATTAATGGAAGGAAACTGTTCATGGGGAACTCTTCGACTTCCAACGTCGTGGGACTTGGGAAGATTGCACAAGATATTGCTATGTGTATCTTTTGAAAAGCAAAGATGAAGCTTTAGTAGCTTTTAAAACTTATAAGAATGAATTTGAAAATCAACTTAATTTGAAAATTAAGATGATTCGAAGTTATAGAGGCGGATAGTATGTTGCTCCGTTTGAGGAATTTTGCTCAGAAGTGGGTATAATTCATCAAATGACTGCTCCCTACTCACCTTAATCAAATGGAGTTGCAGGACGCAAAAATCGTACTCTTAAGGAGATGGTGAATGCGATGTTGTTAAGTTCTGGCTTACCCCAAAACTTGTGGGGGGAAGCCATACTTTCTGCAAACTACATCCTTAATAAGATTCCACACAAAGGTAAAAACAAAACTCAATATGAGTTATGGAAGGGACGTAAACCGTCATATAAATACATCAAAATATGGGGGTGTTTGGCTAAAGTCGAAGTACCTAAGCCGAAACAAGTTAGAATCGGTCCGAAGACGATCGATTGTGCTTTCATTGGATATGCTAACAATAGTAGTGCATATCAGTTTTTAGTGCACAAGTCAGCTATTCCTGATATAAATGAAGGTACGATCATTGAATCAAGGAATGATGTATTCTTTGAGAATATCTTTCCGAACAAAGAATGGAAAGAAGAAAGTTCGAGTAAACGAACTTATGAAACTGCAAGGTTACCTCAAAGTGATGATGAAGAGGAACCAAGACGCAGTAAAAGGACGAAAGTAGCTAAGTCTTTTGGTCCTGATTTTCTAACTTATATGTTAGAAAACGAAGAACTATTCAAGAAGCATTGTCTAGTCCAGAAGCTCCTATCTGGAAAGAAGCTATAAATAATGAGATAGATTCCATCATGCAAAATCACACTTGGGAGTTGGTTGATCTCCCACCGGGTTGCAAACCTTTGGGATGCAAGTGGATTCTTAAAAGGAAGTATAAAGCAGATGGATCTATTGATAAGTATAAAGCCCGTTTGGTAGTTAAAGGGTTTAGACAAAATGAGGGATATGACTTCTTCGATACATATTTACGTCCATTTGTGTTCTCATTGCTATTGCAGCTTTGCATAACCTTGAGATACATCAAATGGACGTTAAGACTGCCTTCTTGGATGGTGAACTTGAAAAGGAGATATATATGGAACAACCCGAGGGGTACGTTGCACCCGGTCAAGAGCGAAATGTGTGTAAACTTGTTAAGTCACTTTATGGACTAAAACAAGCACCTAAGCAATGGCATGAAAAGTTTGACTCGACTATGAAGTCAAACGGTTTCAAGATCAACGAATGTGACAAGTGTGTCAATATTAAAGGTACTACAAGTGATTACGTCATAGTATGCCTTTATGTGGATGATATGTTGATTATGGGCAGTAGTCGTGATTCAATCATGAATACTAAGATCATGTTAAAAATGAACTTTAACATGAAGGATATGGGATTATCTGACGTTATATTAGGGATTAAAATCTCTAGGACTTCAGATGGAATTGTCTTGTCACAATCCCATTATGTCGAAAGCATACTTAGAAGGTTTAATGTTTTTGATAGTCCTCCGGCTAAGGCATCTGTAGATCTAAGTCTACACTTGGCCAAGAATAGAGGCGAACCGGTTTCTCAGCTGGAATATGCAAGGGTAATTGGCAGTCTGATGTACTTAACAAATTGTACACGTCCAGGTATTGCATATTCAGTGAGTAAACTAAGTAGGTTCACAAGTAACCCGAGTACGGATCACTGGAAAGCCATGATAAGGGTACTTAGATATTTAAAGTATACCATGAACTATGGAATACTTTCTACGAGATATCCAGCAGTATTAGAAGGATATTGTGTTGCCAATTGTATATCAGACACAAAAGACTCCAAGTCCACAAGTGGATTTATTTCCACAATAGGTGGATGAGCGGTGTCATGAATGTCTTCTAAGCAGACGTGCATAGCTCGATCCACTATGGAATCCGTGTTCATTGCTTTGGATAAAGCTAGAGAACAAGCGGGTGGCTTAGAAACTTCTTAGAGGATATTCCTTGTTGGAATAAGTCTGTGCCTGCTGTGATGATACACTATGATAGTCAATCAGCAATTTGAAGGGCACAAAGTAGTATGTATAAAAGTAAGTCTAGACATATACGTCGAAGACACAATACCATTAGACAGATGATTTCGAATGGGGTTATTTCGGTTGACTACATGAAGTCAAATGAAAATTTTGCTGATCCGCTTACAAAAAGCATAAATCGAGATCAATTGTATAAACTGTTAAGGGGGATGGGTTTAAAATCCACAACTTAAAGAATATTCATAGCGGTAACCCAACCTTGTAAATTGGAGATCCCAAGACCTTGGTTCAATGGGACAACTAAGTTATGAATGAATGTTGAACAACTTGGAAAATGTGTTAGCTCATTCTCGATACATCCAAGTGAATGAAAACCTGCTGAATGTGGTGATGTTAAATTTAAGACTTTTAATGATTCATACACCGAAAGGGTGGAGTATGACATGATACTCTTCAATAGGAGAAATGTGGAGAAGGAGAAATGCTCCATCCCACATAGGAAAATGAGGCAAAATTTGCACACTTAATAAATCCCAAGTTGGACTTACGGGTTTGGGCCCTTGCGGGCACCCAAGTTTTTAAAGGGGTGAGGACTTACATGCTTGTGGGTTTGATTCAAAGCACACACGCGCGCGCTACCGCTGCCGGCCGGCCCAGTCCGGGTCGTGGGCCTGGGCTTTGGCCCTTATTCTTTTTGGACCAAAAATCTTTAAAATAATTAATTAATTAATTATTGTAATTAATTAATTGGAATTGTCAACCTGGGAGTGCACGCATCCGAGCACGGGTGGACGCACGACCCATGCATCGGGTCGTGCGTTAGTCGGTTTGGTTCGCACTCGAGCACACAGCCGACGACGGGTCATGCGATCGATCAGGCCGAACCCAGCAGATCCGCGCGGTCGTAAGGCGTCGATGAACATATCTTTGTCGATTGCAAAATGTGTCTTTTTGAGCCAAAAGACGTGTCTTTCCATACGGGGCACCTGAGACCTGTATTATTCGACCCCTGCTGACTGAATGGAAAAAATGAAAATTATTGGCAAGTTAAAATCGGTCATTGCATCTGCATATTGATTCATTTCCTCCTTCTTAGCTTGAAAGTCAGAAACTCTTGATGTTCGATGTAGTTCTGGTTTTGCTAGTGCTGCTAACCAGAACAGTAAAAGTCGTTATATCTTTGAGACGAGCGCCGAAACCGTAAGCACTCGGTATACGGGGCGTATTTCGTCTTGCGGAGACTGAATATAATCCAGACCTCGACTTAGCCATACACTTAAAAACACCAGCCATTTTCTTTCGAAACATAAACCATACACTATTCTCCTAACACGCCTAACTTCAGAGATTTTTATATATGACACCAGAAAAGAAAATGCATCTTGTTGGTATGAATACTACCTATCAAATCTTTTAAGCTCTCATCAATTGTATAGTCTTATATTTACACAGTCTCATAATCTCCTTTTATTCGGGTGTGAGATCGGTTCATTCATGTCCCCCTCCGCCTAGAAGCTTGTTAGGAGCCGCTCATTGTCCGTACCTTCTCTTTAGACCGGCAATCACTCCCTGTCCTCTTCGGCCCCGGGCGTCACACTGCACCCACATTGATAGGAAAAAATTTAAAATAACTTGATATTTGATATATTTGAAATACACCACAATGATTTAAAGTTAAATAGAGTTGGCAAAATGTTGGGCTAGGTTGGTCCGGCCCGAGCCTATTGGGCTAGTAACAAAATTCGGGTCGGGTCGGCTGTCCCAAAAATTTCTGCAAATTCATCAATCCAAGCGGCCGTTATTAGGGTTAATTTATGTAATAGTTGTAAATAAAAAGAGGTTAATTTAAATATAAAAAAATTCCAGAAAGGTATGCTCCCATGGGACCAAGCCTTTTATTATATAGATCATGTTTAGCACGCGGTTGATCAGAGTCCACATCAAAAGGCACGAGGTAGGTTGCAAAAAGCAACAAATTGGCAACTTATTTTAGGAAGTAACATATATCTCAAATTTTATAAATATTTATATATTGGTCCACTAAACTTTGGAAAATATCATTTCTACCGAATAAAACTTGAAAAAGAAAATCGACTGAAACTCATAACATGCATTGACTGCAAAGATAAAACTCGGAATGAAAAGATGAATATCAATTCATGAAATTGTAATGAAAGTTTATAAAGTTGTTGGGAAATGCAAAGAAGATTAAATGATGGTAGAAGTTTATTAATTTAGTATATAAAATTTATATGACATTAAAACAATACTAAAGTTGAAAAAAATTCACTTTTGGTCCCATTAGACTCCTAATAATTTTAGTCTCATGTCTTAAAAATAGTCCCATAAGATTTTTTTTGTCTCACAAATGGTCCCACCGTTAAAAAATTAACGGTCAAACCTGTCAAATTAAAAGTCAAACCTGCGATTTAGGACTAAAAGTGAGAACAATGGCAATGTGACTAAAATTATCAGGTGTTCAGTCTAATGAGACCAAAAGTGAATTTTTCTCTAAAAACTAAAATATAACTTATATCTATTTTAAAAAATATATTATCATTTTAGTTACTATTTTTTATTTATTATAATTAAAAAATTGGCAAGTAAATTAAAAGATAACATTTATAATTCAACTTATATAAAATAAATTTTCTGGAAACTAATTTTTAAAAATAGAAGTTAATTATTTTTTTTTGGTGAATGTGTAATAAAAAAAGATGAAATACATGTATCATTTATTTTAATTAGAAAATTAACAAAGTAAAATAAATGATAAAATTTATAACTCAAGTTATAAAATTTAAATTTTCTGAAAAATAATTTTTAAAAGTAGATGTTAATTAATTTTTTTTTGAATGTGCAATACGATAAAAGATCAAATACATGCATATATAACACAGTGCATGTATGTGTATATATGTAATTTTTTTGGGGGGTCCATATGCTTGCCCCAGGATACTGATCTCATATAAACCAATGTATGTATATGTAAAGTTTGATTTTTCTTTTGAGCAAATGTAAAGTTTGATTTATAAACATAAACAATAAAAATATAATATTTGAAAATGAAAAGTAAAAAAATGTGAGTTATGTTAACATTACTAAAATATTTTTAATAGTATTTATAATTTAACTATACTAAAATATTTTTAATAATATTTTTCTAAATTTTTTAAAAATAATTCCTATATTTTAAAGTTATGAAATTATTTAATATCGTAAACTTTTTTATTTTATTGATAGTTGAACTACATATTTCCAATAGGTAAATGTGATTTTTGTAATTATTTGTATTTTCAAAATCAAGAAATGATTTAAACTAAAAATAATATAGGAAAATTATTTATTTTTCTAAATATTTTAAGAAAATTTGTTGTAGTGAAATAAAATGCACTGGAAAAAGATATTTTTAGAAAAATATTTGAAAGAGAGATTTTTTTTTTAGTTTTCAAGTGGGACATTCACAATATTAATCTAAATAAATAACTCAAAATATAAAATTAAAATAATTTTTATCATCAATAATATTAAATTTAACCAAAAAAAAATAATGGGATCATTTTTTGTTAAAAATTTAACTTTGGTGTCCTTTGAGGCTATTTTTATTGTTAAAAATCTAACTTTGGTGTCCTTTGAGACTATTTTTATTGTTAAAAATCTAATTTTGGTGTCCTATGGGACCATTTTTGTCTTCAATAATGGTTTCTGTTAGTTTTTTAACGGAGTTTCAGTTTCCAAGTCCTATGGGACTATTTTTGGTAAAAAATGTTGATTTGTGACTAAAAGTGAGTCTAATAGGACTAAAATCATCAGGGGTAATGGGACCAAAAGTGAATTTTTCTCCTATAAAGTTTTTGCAAATGTTTAATGTTCAAATGGATTCATATTCCTTCATAAAAATGATAGAGGCATGATTTGAAGACAGGGAGGGAAACATTAAATAGTAATAATTTTCTATGACATGTCCAAATGATGTGCTTAATCAAAAAGTTGACAAAATTAATTAAATTTAGAGATAAGTACATAACAATATTCTGAAGTATGAATATCGTGGAATAAAAAAATATCATTGTGAGAAAAGGTAAAACCGTAAAACAATAAACTATAAAGCAATGTACGAAAAGTCCATCAAAATGATAAGTCCTGATAACAATTTGAAAAACATAAAGATTGTCAAAATTAAATTACAAATCAATTTATCAATTCAAATACGCAGATTCTCAATGAAATAGTCCAAGAATTATTTATTTTTTGCACGAAAATTAAAGTTTAAGAAAAATATTTTATTTATCCACTCAACTCCCAGAAAAAAAAAATACGAAAAACATAGCCTAAAATGAATTTAAATTTTAATTTAAACATTCTAATTGGATGTTCGGAAATCAGGTAATAATTATTCTATGAAATAATACTAGTAACCAAATACAGTGGATCAATTTAAATATAAATAACCTCATAATCACATGGGATGTTTAGTACTCGATAATGTAACACTTGATTAATTAATAATCTCGCTTAATTAATATTTTTGACCGGTTCTGATTCGGGGACAACGTGTTAAATTAATAATTCGCTAAATTTATAAAATAATACATATACGATAATTCATATAGGCCCTATGCAATATATAAATTAATAATTCTCTAATACATATTACATTTATGATTGATTTATGAAGATTTCGTGAAAATAATGACTATTGTTATTTGTTACTTTCTGAAATTGATGTCACGTTGAAACTCCTCTCTGATTTTTGTGAAGGAGTGAGAATTTTTAGTGCATGTTTTCTCATAGCTCAACAAAAAAGTTATTCAATGACATTGTTGTTGAAATTCTTTTGGAGGATTGGGATATAAAATAGAATTATTATCTTCAATTTTACAATTCATAGGTCACTCTCGATTATTTGATTTGGTTAATAACTCTACTGAGTTGTATAGTATCCACATTACAAAGTTGAATTTCTTTCATGTTTTGTTTGGTGACAAGAAAAAAATATTCAATATTTTTCATCATTAAATAGTTTTAGATGTACATGACAATATGCACATGTATTTTTTTAACAAACCATGATTTTATAAATTAATAGATTATTAATTCATCGATAATTTAATATCTCGCTAAATTAATAGGTTTTGATAGTCCCGAGGTTATTAATTTATAGAGGTTTAAATGTAGTAATTTTTAAAGTTGGGAGAGGTGATAAAATTTGCTAAGTTCAGGGTAAAGTGTGATTGGCTATACATGATTTGACAGTTTTTTTTCTCTCAATATAATATTATGCTGTAAAAATATTATGCGTTGCACATGGAAAAAGGATATCCTCACAAATATTTTGTGAGAATTTAACATTTACATGATATTCCCCTGAAAGATGGTTAAATATCAATCTAATTTCCCACGGCAAAGTGAAAAAAATCAAATAAAAGAGCTCATTATATCGTTCTATAGTTAATCTAGTTAAAATTATTTATTGTATTATAAAGTGCAAATAATTTCAACACTCAAACTTTAATATTCACCCTCGTGCACAAGCTATTTAATACTCCCTCCTATTCAAAATAAATGTCTTATTAGGAAAAAATACACATATTAAGGATTGTGTTAAAATATCAAATATATCCTTAATTAATAATAAATGCTACTTTGGAACAAACAAATTTAGGTATTAGTGTTAGTTGGGAAACAATATATTTAAGGATAATTTGGGAAATCTTTTTCTCACCAACCTTGAAATGTGAGAAGAACATTCTTTTTGGAAAAAAAATTATATGCCAAAATGACACTTATTGTGTATAGAAGGGAGTAATAAATAAAGTACATTAGTTAGTCGAGTCGGGCCGTTTAGTCTTTGGCCCAAAAAAGAGCAAAATCGGATTTGGGTCGTGAAATTCCATTAGGTCGTTAGTTGTAAAACACGAGTTCATGAAATGACCGAAGTCGACTCGATTTTAGGGCCTAATGGCACAGGGCAAATAAGTCTAATTCTTTTGGGCTTCCAAAATTGCACCCTAGTCCAGGCCTTTTGTTGTATTTTGTGAGTGTTTTAAAAGATTCTCATCCCACATAGGAAACCAAAACAAGTTTTATTCTCTTTATTAATGAGAGACCACAATGGGCTTAGTAATAATGGGCAAGTGAATAAGGTGGCCTCGCGCACATAAAGAGCTGAGCCAAATTTGCGGTTTCAAGTGAAAATTCGCAGATTTGCCCCCCCCTCCCCTTGCACGCGGGTGATACGGGCTCGGCCCACCTCATTTTGCCACTTAAAATTCTTGTTTTTTGAATTAATCCATCAGCCTAATTTTTTTGGGATTAATTGACTAAGCTTTGAAATTTGAACTATTCAAATTTAACGTCTTCAGCATTTGTTATGAATTAATCGTAGGCCTTATCCTTCATGCCACTAACTCCTGTATTTATGAATCAGTTTAAAAAAAAAGGAAAACAACTCCAATTTTTTTGGATGAAACTGATCCTACATCTTGACCGAACGGTTTTTCTATATTTCGGTTTCTACCCGTTAATTTCAGCATATATATATTATATACCTCTGCTCGCTGAAATTTAAGAAATAGAAAAACGTCTGCAACTTTAAGGAAAAGAAGACGTCTGCAACTTTAAGAAAAAAACGATAGCTTTCATTTGCTGGGTTACTAAAAACAATTTTGCCATTCACTTTTCTGTTGAATCTGAGGGATTGTGAATAAAATCCTTAAGACGCAGTGCTGATCTTGCACGCCTCGGGAATCCCCTTGTTTTTAATTTTTGTTCGTTCGATTTCTTTCACCTCTGTTTCATTTTATCATTTCAGTTCTATTCGGATTTCAGAATTTTAAACCAACAATCTTAAGGATTTTATACGATGGAATCCAGAAAAGATGCTGTTCCTACTTCTACTTTTAACGGAGCCAATTTCACTTCCGTCACCCCTCTCTCGATCTTCATTTTCACTCGACTCTATTGTTGGCCCCATACCCGTTGTCCACCAGTCTTCTTTCCAATTCGCCAAACCATTCCCAGATATTTCCAATAGCGAGATGTTTGGAGGACAAAATTACAAGAGATGGCAAGAGCGTATCTACACGGTTATTGATATGCATGGTGTCGTTTCTGCTCTCACTCAAGAAAAACCCGATGCTTCTACCAATCCAAAACATACTGAATTTTGGACATATGCCAACAAAGTATGTAGGCACACGATCATTAGTACGCTAACTAATGATCTTTTTGATGTCTCTTGCTTTCATATATAAAGGCGAAGGAAATTTGGGAATCTATACATCTCAAATACACTTTGCCGAGGGGATCTTTGGGAAGCAAAAGTTCGTGATTGGAAACTACTATCGCTGGAGATGACTGATGACAAGGATATCAAGACGCAAATCAATGAATACCACAAGCTGTTGGAAGATCTTAAAGCTGAAAATATCACATTGCAAGAAGAATTTGTAGCTGGATTGTTGATCGAGAAGCTGCCTGATACGTGGAAGGATTATAAACAACAATTGAAGCACAAACATAAGAAGCTATCTCTCTCCGATTTGATAACCCATATCATAATCGAAGATACCAATCGAAGGGAACTTAAAGTGGCCAAGGGAAAAGAGATATCCACGAATGCAAACATGGTGCAAGGTAAGCCTTCTAACAAGCCTATTAAGAAATTTAATCAACCTGATAACAAACCTAAAGTGAATAACCCTAATACTTTCAAGAAAAAAGGGAACTATTATGTTTTTGGAAAGCCAGGTCATCATGCACCGCAATGTAAACAAAGAAAGAAACCTATAAATTTCCCAAAGCCAAATGCAAATTTGGTTGAAGGGGATGATGTAGTTGCGGCGGTGCTTAGTCAAATTAATCTCGTGGCCAGTGTGAAAGAATGGGTGGTAGACTCTGGGTCTACCAGGCACATCTGTGCAAACAAAGAAGCTTTTGCATCCTACAATCTTGTGGGGGATGGAGAAGAACATGTGTATCTCGGGGATTCTCGAACTGCACAAGTTCTTGGCAAAGGCAAAGTTCTATTAAAACTCACATCTGGCAAGACCTTGGCTCTTAATGATGTACTTCATGTGCCTAATATTAGGGCAAACTTAGTTTCCGTTTCTCTGTTAGGAAAGGCTGGGGTTAGGGTGTCATTTGAATCGATAAGATTGTAATGACAAAAAATAATGTCCTTGTGGGCAAAAGTTATTATAATCGAGGGTCTTTTTTGTCTTTGAATGTGTTTCGATGTTATTAATAAAATTGCTTCTTCTTCTGCTTACTTGATTGATTCTATTGATGTATGGCATGCTAGATTAGGACATGTAAGTGCTTCCTATATTTATAAAATGCAAACTCTTGGTTTAATTTCTGGTATTAATAACACTAGCCTAAACAAATGTGAAATTTGTTGTGAAGCTAAATTAACCAAGAAATCATGCTTTTCTGTTCAACGAGAATCGCTTAGTCTAATTCATACTGATTTAGGTCATTTGAAACAAACCATGACTAGAGGTGGTAAAAATTATTATGTGACTTTTATAGATGATTATTCTAGATGTGCTAAGGTATATTTACTTAGAAATAAAGATGAAGCCTTTAGCATGTTTCGTTTATATAAGTCTGAAGTTGAAAATCAGTTGAATAAGAAGATTAAAAGAGTTAGATCAGATAGAGGTGGCGAATACACATTATTTAATGAATTTTGCGATCAACACGGAATAATTCATGAAATTACCCCTCCATATTCACCCGAATCAAATGGTGTAGCAGAAAGAAAAAATAGAACTTTAAAAGAAATGATGAATGTTATGCTCATTAGTTCAGGTGCCGCTAATAATTTCTGGGGTGAAGCTATTCTATCTGCATGTCACTTACAAAATAGAATACCTTATAAGAAAACTGGTAAGACACCTTATGAATTATGGAAAGGCTATCAACCTAACCTAAAATATTTGAAAGTGTGGGGGTGTCTTGCTAAAGTTATGTTACTGATCTAAGAAGAGAAAAATAGGTTCTAAAACTTCGATTGTCTATTTATTGGTTATCTTTGATCATAGTCTTTGCATATAGATTTCTTATTTTGAAAAGTGATGTGCTAGATGTTAATACAATTGTTGAAACAAAAAATGCTGAATTTTTGAGCATATTTTCCTTTAAAAGCGAGTCAATTTCTCGTGCACTGTTGAATCTCTTCTTATGCTCCTATTGAACATTATAATGAGAATTCTTTTGAGGAATTGAGAAGGAGTAAGAGACAAAGAAAAGAAACTTCTTTTGGAAATGATTTTTATACATATCTTGTAGAAAATGACCCTTAACATTTTCGAAGTGTTTTCATCTTCGATTCTTTATCTTTGGAAAAAGCCATCAAAGCTGAAATTGATTCTATTGGAAAAAAATAAAAACTTGGATTTTAGTTGATTTGCCACGGAGCTAAACCTATAGGTTGCAAATGGATCTTTAAGAAGAAATATTATCCTCATGGAACTATTGATAAATATAAAAAGCTAGATTGGTTGCAAAAGGTTTTACTCAAAAATAAAATGTGGATTATTTTGATACTTTTGCACCAAGAATAACTAGAATTTCTTCTATCCGAGTTTTGATTGCTTTGGCTTCTATCCATAAACTTTTTATTCACCAAATGGATGTAAAAGCGCTTTTTAAATGGTGATTTGGAAGAAGAGATTTATATGGTGCAACCAGAAGGGTGTGTTGTTTCTGGAAAAGAAAACAAAGTTTGTAAATTACTTAAATCATTATATGGTTTAAAACAAGCACCTAAACAGTGGTATGAGAAATTTAATCAAGTTTTATTATCTGATGGCTTTACTTCTATTGAAGTTGATAGATGTGTTTATACAAAACTTGTTGATAATGAGTGTGTGATTATTTCTTTATATGTGGATGACATGCTCATATTTGGTAGCAACCTTGATTTAATTTATAAAACCAAAGAGTTTCTTGCTTCAAACTTTGATATGAAAGATATGGGTGAAGCAAGTGTGATATTGGGTATTAAAATCATAAGGAAAAATAATAACATTATGTTAACGCAAGAACATTATGTTGAGAAGCTTCTTAAGAAGTTTGGACATTTCGATGTCAAACCTGTGAGTACTCCTTATGATGCTAACACCCAATTACAGAAAAATCTTGGTGATCTTGTGGCTCAATCTGAGTATGCACAGATTATTGGGAGTCTGTTGCATTTAATGAATTTTTCACGACCTGACATAGCTTATGTTGTGTGTCGATTGAGCAGATATACACATAATCCCAACCGTGATCATTGGACTGCTTTAGTCAGGCTAATGAAATACTTAAAAGGTACCATGAATTATGGTATTCTTTATAGTGGATTTCCCTCCGTACTAGAGGGGTTTAGTGATGCTAACTGGATCTCTGATTCAGATGAGATAAAATCCACTAGTGGTTATATATTCACCCTTGGTGGGGGTGCAATTACTTGGAAGTCAGCTAAACAAACTATCATAGCAAAATCAACTATGGAGTCTGAATTTGTTGCATTAGAGTTAGCTGGCAATGAGGCTGAGTGGTTGAAAAACTTCTTAGCAGATATCTCGTTGGGTTCAAAACCAACACCTTCAGTGTCTATGCATTGTGATTGTCAAGCAGCAATCGCAATTGCAAAGAATAAAACCTTTAATGGTAAAAAGGACATATTAAATGCGAGACATGATGTGGTTAAACAACTGTTAAAAGATAGAGTAATATCCATTGATTATGTGAAGTCATAACTGAATTTGGCCGATCCTCTAACTAAACCATTGGGAAGAAAATTAATTATTGAGACATCGAGGGGAATGGGACTTAAGCCAATTGATAAATTAATAGTGACAGAAACCCAACCTTTGTGATTGGAGATCCCATGAATAAGGTTCATATGGGTAATAACAAGTCACTTATTAATTCTGTTAGCACTAAAATTAATTGTCCCTTCCTATGGTGTGAGAAGTGCTAAATTGCAATTATGTGAGGATGAGTTATTAAACTCTAATGAATTTTATATCCCTTAAGGGTGGTGTATTTAATTGCAAAATATACTTGATGAAATTCACCTATATGAGTGTGGAGTGGGGCCGCTCCTATGAGACTTTGGCATGTCTCTAGAGCACTCATGAATACCAGGCACGCATGGCCTATTAGCACAACACCGCATTGAATGGCAAAATTTTGAGAAGGTGTAATGTATTTAGTAAGATTTTATCTTACAATAAAGAGTTTCACGGTTCATAGAAGCGCAAGCTTCACCAAAACTCGTATTTTAAATCTTATCTTTCTAGGTCCGGTTCATAGTCCAAAAGACACTTTGATTCGATGCATTCTACACTTTTTGTAACTTGAGCAAATCATTCCTTCTTACTCTTTGTAAATCTTTTAAAAACATGTGGGGATTGTTGTATTTTGTGAGTGTTTTTAAAAGATTCTCATCCCACATAGGAAACCAAAACAAGTTTTATTATCTTTATTAATGAGAGACCACAATGGGCTTAGTAATAATGGGCAAGTGAATAAGGTGGCCTCGCGCACATAAAGAGCTGAGCCAAATTTGCGGTTTCAAGTGAAAATTCGCAGATTTGCCCCCCCTCCCCTTGCGCGCGGGTGATACGGGCTCGGCCCACCTCGTTTTGCCACTTAAAATTCTTGTTTTTTGAATTAATCCATCAGCCTAATTTTTTTTGGGATTAATTGACTAAGCTTTGAAATTTGAACTATTCAAATTTAACGTCTTCAGCATTTGTTATGAATTAATCTTAGGCCTTATTCTTCATGCCACTAAATTTTGTATTTATGAATCAGTTTTAAAAAAAGGAAAACAACTCCAATTTTTTCGGATGAAACTGATCCTACATCATGACCGAACGGTTTTTCTATATTTCGGTTTCTACCCGTTAATTTCAGCAAATATATATTATATACCTCTGCTCGCTGAAATTTAAGAAATAGAAAAACGTCTGAATATACCTCCAAAGGTGAAACACTTTGTTTGGAGAATATGTAAGGATTGCCTCCCAACTCGAAGTAATCTTTCAAGGAAGCATATTTTGGTGGATGTGAATTGTTTTTGTGCAATTGATTTTGAGACAGGGTGGCATCTGCTTGAGTCGATTTAGTAGATCTTGTTGGGAAAGCGAATTGGTTGATTTAAAGGATGTATGTCTTTGAAAACTCGAATCGATTAAAGATTTTGTATGCAAAATGATGAATTTCTGAGACAATGGAAGATTGCTAAATCGATGATGTTGTTATGGAGCTTGTGGAAAGAACGAAATGAGGAATTGTGGAATAAAAGCATAACTCTGTTGAAGGTCTTTGTGAGAGTGGCCTTATCGTGTGCTAACGGATTGGTGTCTTTGCAAATGGTGATTTTAGCATGAACAGGGGTAGCTTGATTAAAACTGACAAAATGATGAGGTTTGGAGAAAACCCGAATTTCCTTTTTTAAATGTAATGTTGATGCTTCCATTTCAACAATAGAAAATGCCACTAGTATAGCTATGGTTGTGAGGGATGATAATGGTGAATTTGTGGTTGCTCGTTCGAGTTGTATACTCGGGATTATATCGGGTTAGGGAAGCGGAGCGATCGGGGTTAGAGAAGCATTGTCTTGGACAAAGAACTTGGGGATGCATTTTATTATTATTGAAACAGACGCAAAATATGTGGTGGATGGGTGACGAATATGGAGTCGGGGATTTCTAAATACGACAGTATCTTGAAGGAATGTCGTGATTTACTTCAAAGTGAACCTGCCTTTTCGGTAACTTTTGTTCGTAGAAATGGCAATAAGGTTGCTCATGCACTAGCGAAAGAAGCCTTTTCTTTTGGTAGTCCATCAGTGTGGAGCTTTCCACCCCTTTGTATTGTGAATTTTATCATTGATGATTTGTGCTATTAATAATATTTTTCCTTTTACCTCAAAAAAAAAACGTCTGCAACTTTAAGGAAAAGAAGACGTCTGCAACTTTAAGAAAAAGACGATAGCTTTCATTTGCTGGGTTACTAAAAACAATTTTGCCATTCACTTTTCTGTTGAATCCTGGGGTATTGTGAATAAAATCCTTATGGGGCGGTCAATCTTGCACGCCTCGGGAATCCCCTCTGTTTTTTTAATTTCTGTTCGTTCGATTTCTTTCACCTCTGTTTCGTTTTATCATTTCAGTTCTATTCGGATTTCAGAATTTTAAACCAACACCTTTTTATTGGGCTGATCCATTTTGATACCTCTATTAATCATGTACATTATGTATTCATGTAAACCCGTACTCAATAGGGCCAAATCTTATTGTAGGATTGTTTATAAATTCGATAAATATTATAAACCCGATTTGCAAAGAATTTGAAGTTATTTAATTTAAAATAAGGCAACTATTATAAATGCGATTTCCAGAAAATTAGAAATATATTATTTCATTTAGTAAAGTATAAAAACCAGTGTGTCAAATGTGCAGAAACAAAAAGTTGATATTTATTTAAAGAAAGAATAATTTCAACCGTCAAACTAAATGAAACTTAATCATTGACAACAAAAAAACAACCAAATTCTAGCAATGCACATTCCATTTATTATTATTATTTTTTAATTAAAAACATTGAAATTCATTTTTAGAAAATGCAAATTGGCGGGAAAACAAGTTTGTTATTAAATTATTTCGTTAATTTGGCAATACATTAAAACTAATAAAACTATTGAATATAATCAAACTCGAACACTTCTTTTCAGATATACCACTTATGTATATCTTTTGTGAAATTAATGTTCATTCTATATATACGCTACATGATCAACAATTCACTCGAACTTTTTTTTTTTAAATTAATTTTTTGAGTAAGGTCGACTAAGTAGTGAATATATATTGATTAAAATTAAAATGGAAAGTATTTCTAATAACTAAAATTAAACGATTACAATTACATTTTATAATCTTACTGAAATCTGGCATAAATTGTATGAATCGTATAAATGGTGAAGATATATGATAATTAATACCATTTAATTTGCTGCCAATTTTCTTTTTATTTAAAATTATATTTTTAGCAAGTGCATTTAGGCGCGAAAATAAAAGTGAAAACATGTTATTATATATATATATATATATATATATATATATATATATGAAACCACATTAAATAAAATAGCGTTCTCAAGTTTTTTCAAAACCATTAGTTAAATTTTTTACAAAGAGAATGTTTGGTGAGCTTATAAGCTATTCAAGTAACTTTTCTAAAAAAAATCTTATAAGCTTCCAAAATAAGATATTAGAACTTATGAGTTTATAAGCTGTTTTTAAAAAAAAACTGGGAATGCCAACTTATGTTCAAAATAAAATTTTATTTTAACATCTTTCTTCATTTTAACTATTTCAATTACAAAAATGTGATTAATAACTTTTTATAAGCTTGATCATCTTATTTTATCCAAACAATTCAACAACATATTCTCAAAATAAAATTTAACATCTGATAAACATCTTACTGGTTGCTCCCAAAAACGACCTCTCCTCGCCGATCACCTTCCAAAATGAAGTCCTCCGTAAAACCTGCACAAGGGGGCCGAAGGGGGGCTCCGGCGTATCCTCTCCGATGCCTAAGTCAGTGTCTTGGAAAAGAAGTAAAGGCTAGAGAGAGAAAAAGCAATGTAACAGTAAAGAAAATGAGATTAGGTTAGAATGAACCTGGGCTTGGGACTTTTATACCTTAGCTAGGATTAGGGTTTCCGTAAAATCCGGGATTCCGTTACGATTTGGTGTCAGAGTCATCATTAGATTAGGATCGGATCTCATAAAAACCCTAATTTTACGCCCATAAGATCATAGCTCCGACCTGTTTCAGGACACGTCGGTCCCTTATATTGTGCGAAGCCCCCTTACATTTCCAGAGCATCCTCAGTACCTCATACATCTCTTGGGCTCGAGCTGACCTCTTCCTCCGACGTCCGATTAGACAATAATGGGTCAATAACAGATCGGTTGAACCATGCATAGCTTCAACAGGTCAGTTGAACACAACGACCCTTACACAGGTCAATCTCATAACGACCCTGCAACCATGTACTTGGGCCTTAATAGGTCGGCCCAATACAGGCCTTAAATCAATCTCAAACCGCAAGCCTCCCCAGATCGGCCCAAGGTTCAACGCTTAACAGATCAGCCCAATATTATGGGCCTCGCTGGATCGGTCCGGGGCCATAGGCCTGGTCAGGTCGGCCCAATATCAAATCCTTATCCAGTCGGCCCAATGTCACGGACCTGTCAGGTCGGCCCAGACCGTATTTCACCCTTATCAATTCCTCCCCCCAACTATGGATTGATCTCCACCTAAACCATAGTTGTCGATATGCCGAGCTGACCTATTTTTAGGGTTCACACTTTTCACATTCCCGCCGACTCTTGGCTTTTAAAATTCATGCCGCCCTTTGGCCTCTCGAGTACCTGACATGCGGATGTGATTGATTAGACGTCTTTTCGGCTCCCTGACGCCTCATAGACCGTCAAACGTCTCCTCGAAAATTGAGACACCTCTTTGTCTTCTCTCTCCTCTTATAAAAGTCCAACTTCTTCTTCATTCACCACTTTTACACTTCCTAAATTCTAGAGCATCTTCCTTAAGCCAGCAACTCCTTCTCCGGCGGAATCCCTACAGCTCCGGCGAGTTTCAACGATTTAGGCTCCAGCCCACTTTTCCCTCTATTTTCATCCAGTAAGTAATCCCCCTTCTCTTCAATTTTTTCTTTTTCTTTGTTATGGCATCTTCTTCTTCCCCTTCAACGCCGTCGGACCCGGTCATCGCCGATTTAGAACGGTGGGCCATAACAACGGGTTCTGGTCCTCCACCACTTTCTCTCACCGGAGTCCGTCCATCGGACCCTGATGCTACCGAATCCAGTTCTGATTCGGGTCAGGATTCCGATACAATAGAGAT
Organism: Rehmannia glutinosa; assembly: GCA_016081115.2. Lineage (NCBI taxonomy): Eukaryota > Viridiplantae > Streptophyta > Magnoliopsida > Lamiales > Orobanchaceae > Rehmannia > Rehmannia glutinosa. Next base: position 141,640 of record JABTTQ020003247.1, read on the forward strand.
CTGAGCTCCGAGCTCGGGTCCCTTGCCTGTATATCCTCATGATTTTAGGGAGACCACCCTATCAGCCTCCAATCTTCAAACCATTAAAAGAAACCAAATTCCTTCTACTTTCGGACTCTCGCCAAAGCGACTCGGCCGACCTAACCGGCCTCCCCCAATGCCCTAGCCTTCTTTGCGGGTCGGATAGAGGCGGCCTCAGATTTCCCATCCATCCGTTCATGGATGGGGTGTCCGAGTTCTCCGGTGCCCCTTAACCAACTAGCTCCGAACTCCTTCCGTATCTGGCGGATTCATCATTTTGACTAAGTACTTAGAGATAGAACCTACTCTAGAACCATTTTTCGCCCTATTGCAAATAAAGAGCGCGACCACTAAGGGTCTTTTCTACATCACCTCCCGAGGTGATGCTCAATTTAAGCAAGTATCCTTCCTCCAACAAATTCTCGGGAAGGATACATATTTCTTCATTTCTTCCCCGAGCTTGGGGTTTTCCTTGCTTGGACTTGGACCCTTCCTCTCCAACGCAAACCAACCACAGAGATCGGTCTCCCGATCTCCAAGCTCAAATAGATAAACTTACCTTGGTCAAGTATGACCTTTCTCGCCTCATAACCCCATCACACTGCACTACTTCGAGTGAGCCCCATCGTGGCCCCCGCCTTGTGACATTGGTAATTGTCATTTTTGTAATTAATCTATTTTACTCTTACTCATTAGCTAATCTTTCTTCTTTGTGCGAGATATGTTTACGGGCACGAGATGGTGGCCGAGATGGACGACGAGGAGCAACCAATTGCTTGCTCCTGGCTCACTCCCCCTTCATCCAGTATTTGCCGCTTGGGCTCGAGGTCAACCTCCCCTCTCCGTCGACCGACACGGTTCTTTGTAGTGATGGCCGACCTTTGGTCTAGGGGCTCAACCTCGGTATCCGACCTCCTCCTCCCAAGAGGTCGGGTGCGAGACTAACACGGGGGCGCCAAGAGAGGGCGAAGACCATCACTCCTCCCCATTTCTTTGCTCTCTCTCTCCCGCACTCCTATTCATACACCCAACGGACCTTTCTCACAGCAATTCCATCTTGAAGAACAATGATGGAACTTTTGCCATTCAAGACGTCCAAGGCAATCGCGCCGAATCTCGATCAATCGCTTTGGAGAAGGTCGGTGATCCGAAGTGGTGAGCTCCTTCGCTTGAACCACTCGAAAGTCGAGGCACTAGCCGCACCGATCTCCCGAGCTCAGTCGGTTTTTTGATCCCTCCAATATTGTCGAGCTCAATAATTCTAAGAAGGAGTGCATTGGTGAAAGCTCGGGAGACTAAACTCCTGGAGGAGAACCGCCGATACAAGGATAGCGAGGAGGTCCATAAGGCTACCGTGGCATCTGCGGAGGCCAAGATAAAGGCTTTGGAGGCGATAATCTTGGTCTCAAGACCGAGCCGAGTGATCTCCAAATCCATTTGCTTTATTAATGCCGATCAAGCCCGAGTGAGGGCATTGAAGTGGTCACCAAAGTTTCTCACCTCCCGAAGGGTCTTCAATAGTTCGGGCTATTCGGGAGAGAGGGTGAAGCAAGCCTTTTCGAGCTCCGGGGAGTTTATCAAAGTTCTTTCAGATACGCCGCCATGGAGTACTACGGCTTTGCTTTTGACGGTGAGCCGGCTCGGGAACGCGGTATCACTCACCGAGCCCTTCGATCGCCGAGGTCCCGGAAGGTCTTGCCCGACCCCAAGGGCCGTGTTCTCGAAGAGACGGAGCATCTTAATCTTGCTCCTGTGGAGGTGTTCATAGAATCCCTGTCTGCTCCATTCATCCTCCACCCTGCCTCCAGCTCGGGAGGTCCTTCTCAGGTTCCCGAATATCAGCCAACCCCTCAGCTTCCCGCAGGCCCTTCTCAAGTTTAGGAAATCCCGGATGATGATCATGATCTCGCTCTCATAGATGATGTGACCATCTCCATGGACAACCTGAACACCGAAAATGTTCCTCCTACTACTTAGAAGTTCAGTTCTACTTTTGTAGTTTTTCATTATGCACTTGTAATTATTTTGAATGATCAATGAAGTTTCTTAACACTTTCATTTTCTCGATCTCTTGTCTAATATTTACTTTCATCACAGTTCGGGCTTGTAGAGTACAACTCAGGCTGTATTTAGTTATTACTATTTTTTTTTACAAAAAAGATTGGCCCATTGTGCTCCCCGTGGCCCTAAGTATTTGGAGACTAGCTCGGGCTGAGCTCCAAATACTTGTCAATTTCTTCAAAGGAAGCTGGCTCGAGCCGAGCTCCTCGCATGACCTCGTGGCCCCAAGTATTTGGAGACTAGCTCGGGCTGAGCTCCAAATACTTGTCAATTTCTTCAAAGGAAGATGGCTCGAGCCGAGCTCCTCGCATGGCCTCGTGGCCCCAAGTATTTGGAGACTAGCTCGGGTTGAGCTCCAAATACTTGTCAATTTCTTCAAAGGAAGCTGGCTCGAGCCGAGCTCCTCGCATAGCCTCGTGGCCCCAAGTATTTGGAGACTAGCTCGGGCTGAGCTCCAAATACTTGTCACTTTTTATCATTTCCATTTTCCGAACACACAATTTTAGGGCAGCAGATCATTTCATTCAAAATGAGTAAATTGATTACATCAGATATTCCTCTACTCTAGGAATGATATTTCTTCAAATTGCAACTGTTCCAAGCCCTGGGGAGTTTTCGACCCCCGAGCTCTTCTAGTATGTACGCACCTCCTGCCAGCACCTTCACTACCCGAAGTGGTCCTTCCCAGTCGCATCTAGTTTCCCTTTATTCTTGCTAGCATCGACCTTCTCAAAACCAAGTCACCGACACGGAAGGCCCTTTTCTTCACTTTCTTGTCATAGCCGCCTTGATCCTTCCTCGTGTCCGTTCCATTTGCAAAAATGCCATCTCCCTTTTCTCATTTATAGTATCCAACGCCTCTCGTATCAGCATCTCATTAGCATTCTCATCAAAATTCTGAATTCGATGCGTTTCCATCCCGATCTCTGTCGGTATCACAACATCCATACCATACACCAAGCTGAACGGAGCCTCGCCAGTTGCTTCCTTCGGATTAGTTCGATAAGCCCATAGCACCAAGCTGAGCTCTTGAACCCACGCTCCTTCTGCCTTCTCCAGCCGAGCTTTCAATCCTTGGACAAGAATTTTGTTAGTCACTTCCTGTTAGAGAATTTTCTAACCGCAAGTCTACGGTGTCAAGTTTTAATATAGAGTAGTAAGGTTGTCGAATCCACAGGGAATAATTATCGAATTATTGCTAAGTACTATAATATAGTAGTCTAACTTTATTTAGAAATTCAATAATTGATGGAGTTGATTATACTAAAAATTCTAAAAATAAATTAAGACTATGAAAATATCAATGAGTTTATCCAAATGATTAAATGAATTCTAGAGGTATGATGAATCTAATTATCCCTTATGTTGTCAATATGGTTTATCAATCATCAATTATCAATTTATAAGTCAAGATTTCTACAATAATCATTCCCTCTCTCAAGTGCTAAATGATTTTAGATTCAATTGGGAAATCAATATCTCTATAAAAATCACCAATTAAAATCTCAATAAAAGCTATGAATCTTGATAAATGACTTCAAAGGATTCATAAATCTCTCAATTCTATGAAATCCTAGGTTATGCTATTCCAAGGTCATGTATTCAATTACCTCTCTCAAGTGTCAAATCAAATACACCAAACAATCTAAATTATTGATCAAGTAATTTAGAAGCAATAGATCCAAATAGCACAAATAAATTGATAGATCTAGATTGACAAACCACAATCTCAAAACATAAGTTCAAACATAGATTACATCAATCCTCTAGAATTATAGTGTTTAGCTCATGATTAAAGAAAATGAATCCATGAAAATACAACAATACATCTTACAAGATATGAAGAAAGCAACAAAATAAGAACAAGAGTTGAGGGATCTTCTCTATTTCTAGATGATAGAAGCCTCCAATCTTCTTCTCCAAATTCTTCTCAAAATGCTCAAATTCTTCTTCCTTGTCTTGTATTTGTGTTTATTGCCTTCCCAAGGGTTCCAAGATGCCCCAATTTCAAGCCCCAAGGATGGTATTTATAGTACACAAAAGTCCAGTAGGGGTAGGTGAACATAGGATTTTCCCCCCGCCAGGTCTTTGCGGCGCCACAATTTCGCACAAAAATGCCGCCCGGCGCTGACTGCAGCGCCAACGTGAATTTTGGAGTGTTTTGGCACATCCAGCGCTGCGGCCGCCGTTGACAATTACTGCGGCCCCCTTTTTTTCGCCTACCAAATGTCTGAATTTGTTTTTGAGCCCTTCATCAAAGTTGTAGCTCTATATCTTAGCTTTCCATAGCCACTTGAATCACCTCAATATCAATTTTTTAGAGAGAGTTATGACCAAAATACAAAACCCCAGTGATGGAAATTTGACGCATTTGGACGTTTCTTCAAATCAATCTCGTTGTTTGATCGTTTACACTTCTTTTGATACGCGATTCATTAATATGACTATAAACTCAATATAATTGGCTCTCAACATGACTTGACCCCTCAAATGACTCGAAACAATAGAAATTAATGCTTAACCTATGAGATATAACAAAAATGACTCAAAATACTCAAAAACAACACAAAACTTATGTCTAGGAAGCCCAAATCAATGGTATAAAACCAAGTGAACACTTCCACCTGCCCATTGGCCTGTGGGTGGGCCACCGACGTGAAGTTTTGCTTGATCTTCAATTCCTCACACCAAGCTTGGATTTCTGCCCCCGCGAACTGCGTCCCATTATCTGATATCAAGATCCGAGGCGTTCCATACTGATACACTATGTTTTGCCAAATAAATTTCATCACTGCATCCTCATTTATCTTAGCAAGAGGTTCTGCCTCCACCCACTTGCTAAAATAGTCGATTGCCACAATCAAGAATTTCCTCTGACCTGAAGCCGGAGGAAAAAGACCAACAATATCAATTCCCCACTTTGCAAAAGGACATGCCGAACTCATTGTCATGAGCTCCTCCGCCGGTCGATGTACCAAAGGTGCATGGATCGACATTTTTCACATGCTCTCACCAACTTTTTTCGCTTCCCCTTCAGGTAAGGCCAAAAATACCTGCTCTAAGGACCTTCTTCATCAAAATCCTTGCTCCCATGTGATTAGGCAACAACCTTCATGCATCTCTCTCAAAGACATACGTACCTCTTCTCCACTCAAACACCTCGGCAAAGGCATAGAGAAGCCTCTCTTATATAACTTGTCCCCGATAATGCAAAAACGCGTCGCCGAATTTTCAGTAGATGAGCCGCTTCACGCCTACCTGTTGGTAAGACCCCTTCTTTTAGATAAGCAATGATAGCCGACCTCCAATCCTCTTTCTCCTCAATCTCTCCGACCTCCAACCCCAAAGACAATTTCTTTTGCCATCGGAAGAGTGATTTGTTTAGCTTTGATTTTCAAGCCGAATCGGCCATCTTTGCTAGAAAATCCGCCCGACCATTCTCTTCCCTCGGGACTGACATATCTTGATCTCTTTCGGTTTCCCTCTAAAGCTCGGTATGCTTCAACATACCTCTTCATCCTCTCTTCCCTAACCTCGAATTCTCCCATAACCTCGCTTATGGACGAGCCGAGAATCCATGTAAACAACCATCCTAACAGCTCCCATCTCGATGGCCATTTGCATTCTCTCGATGAATGCTTCATACTCCGCCTCATTATTAGATAGCTTGAACTCCAACCTCACAAAGCAAAGTCATTTTTGATCCCTTGCGGGTGATCAAGACGATACGGCAAAGACCACATCCCGAGTTCCTCTTTGAACCATCCACATAAATCACCCAAGTCCCTTCTCTACATATCATCCCTTGTTGATTCTTGAACAAAGTCGCCCAAAGCACGAGCTTTAATGGCCGATCTGTTCTCGAATTCAATATCATACTCACTTAGCTCAATAGCCCACTTCACTAACCTCCCGCTACCTCGGGCTTACTCATCACATTTCTCAACGAAAGATTAGTTCGGACGATTACCTTATGCGAAAGGAAATACGGCCGAAGTCTCTCTCGTTGATCACCACCAAGGCCAAACCTCGCTTCTCGATCTCCGCATATGACTCGACATTCCTCAAAACTTATCGACATAGTACAGGCCTGCGAACCGATCTCTCCTCCCCGATCAAGACCGTGCTAACCCCCCCTCCTACCGAAAGATAGAGGTATAAGGGCTCACCGGCAACGGCTTAGTTAGAAATGACAGTCGCCAAGTAACTTTTCAAGTCCTCGAAAGCCTTTTGGCACTCCTCATCCCAAACAAACTTTTGGCTTTCCTCAAGACCTTAAAAAAGGGCAAACTCCTCTTCGCGAGGCGAAATAAACCGATTCCAGTGTTAGGAATTCTATTGTTTAGATTTTGATGAATGCCATGTAAAACTTAGAATAGAAAGTTGGCTCCCCAATTCTTGCTTTGAAATGTATTGTAACAATTAGAGCCGGCCAAGGCGAGTTAAGTCGCCTACGCTCCAACTTGCAAGAAGACAACGAAGGCTTGAAGGAAAAACTCTTTGTGAGACAGTGAGTACAACAAAGAAGAAGCAGACGGGAACTCGTGAAGAAAGCGGTGAGATGCGGTGAGTGGAACATCATCAAGTCAACTCAAGAGAAGCAAGTCTCAAGTCAAGTGATGAAGAGTCATCCGATGATTGGAAGGCGACTCTAAGTCACCTGGGAAAGCGAGGAAATGCGGTCAGTCGAGATAAGCGTAAAAGAACCGATTTACGTAGTAAATCAAGAGATTTACTTAAACAAGTAATATCTCCATACTACCTTTCTTGGAGTGCTCGAGTCCCCGAAGCGTGCAAAAGAAATGAACCAATGGGAAGCACTACACCGTGTCGAACTACGAAAAGGTGATAAAACATTTCATACGAGGAAATGGCAATTCCAAGAAGCGCATACCAACGATCGCAAAGTGATTTTCAAAAATGAGCCTATCTCTTCAACGGGCAAATTTTTGAAAATTCACTATAAAAGGCCGAGGAGTTTGTTTGAAAAAAGGATGAATGACACACGTGAGATATACAAGCTTATCAATAATGAAACATTCTCAATCCTCAAGCCTACATCTCAAGTACATCAATCCAACACTTACCCGTGAAGGAAAGAGAACTTCAATCAGTTGAAGAGGAAAATACTGAAAACAAGGGGTCTACATTCCAAGAAGGATTGTAGAAAGGTTCAAGGTGAACCAAGTCTTAAGCTTTTGGAGGGCTTCGTGATCAAATCCAAAGTGCTTGAGCAAGTGAGCTGTAGTAGCAAGCAAATTGCCTGTGTGAAGAAGGCTCGAGTCGTACGAGAAGCCGGTGAGTGATCAAGGCGTCTCATCGAGTCCCAAAGGATCAAGTCATTTGTTGTGATCAAGACTTGTATACGGACTGTTACCACTTTGTAAACCGATCATTACTTAGTGGATTCCTCGGGAGTTGGAGAAGAGAGGAGTAGAAGAATTACCCCATCTTGAACCTCTATAAAAACTTTCTTGTGTCATTTACATTTGACATTTAAATTTCGCACTTTTAATTGCTTATATCTGTTGATAAATTTGCTATCCATTTGATAATCTATAAGTACTAAATCAAGGCTGTAAAAACTTGCTTAATCAAACTTAAGGGTGTTAAGTCTTCCGCAATGAAAACAAAACCACAAGTTGAGTCGATTTATAGCCAACAATTTGAAAGTTACTCTATTAATGACTCAAATTTGAAATCGTTGAGAGATTAACTCTCTTGAGTGACTAATTATTGTCCATCAAGGACACGGTGTGTAGAACTCTGTAGATTTAAAAGGCCTAAATCGAAAATTTGGTAAGGTTTATTCAACCCCCTTCTAAACCTTACACTTACACCCCTTGGGACCTACAAGTGGTATCGGAGCGGTTGGTTCATTGAACCCTCCGCGAGTTCTTGAACTAGATCTCGAACTTTTCAAAAGTCTGCTTTAGTACTTAAACTTTCAAAACTCTTTTCTATCATTAAAAGTTATTATCATGGAAGCAAATCTAACACGCATTCCTATGTTCACTATTGAAGAATTTGATGATTGGAAAATTCGCATGCAGGCTCACCTATCGGCATTACATGATGAGATGTGGATAGTGATAGAAGATGGGCCTCTGCAAATATTAAAGGTGAACAATTTGTCACGAAGAGTTGCGGTGAAGGGAAGAAGATCAAGAAGACACCGGACGGTCATGGTTGAAAACCAAGAAGCGAGTGGACAAATGATGAAAAAAGATACAAACTGGACAATGTAGCCAAGGACATTCTCTACAAAACCTTGGACAAAGCCATGTTCAATAAAGTGAAATCTTGCAAAAGCGCTAAGGAAATTTGGGACAAACCGACATTGATTTGTGAAGGCTCGGAAGCAAATCAAAGAAAACAAACTATCGGTGGTTGTACAAAAATTTGAGAACTTTAAAATGATCTCGGGAGAAAACCTGGATCAAGCTGGATGCTCCGTTCGAAATCACAAATGAGTTGTCTACACTTGGAAAGGAATATACACAAAAGGAAATGTGTATGAAGATCCTAAAAAAGTCTTCCGGTGAATGGGAAATGAAGGTCATGGCATTGAGACACTCCATGGACCTATCTAAGACATCCAATCATGAGTTATTCTCGGACCTCAAAGCCTACGAGTTTGGTGAGAAGGAAAGACCGAGGAAGAGGCATTTTGTACCCAAAACAACTCGCTCTAGTTGTCAAAGATGGAAGGAGAGGCGAGGTCAAAGAGGCAATTGACCCGGAAGAAATAGCCCCAATGGTTAAAAGATTTAACAAATTCTTTAACAAGAACTACAAGAGAGGAAAGAGTGAATCCTCCGAGAAGACACTCGGCTCCTCCAAATCAAGGGATGATAGGCCAACCAAGAGAGACGAGATCATCAACAAGTTGATATCAAAGTGACAACTCAAGAATAGAAAAAGTTTGTTCAAAAGGTGAATATCTATGTTGGAATTGTAGACAACCAGGTCACTATGCCATTATTTTGCTCATATCTGTAGTCAACAAGTACGAAACGAAGAAGAAAGAAAGGTCTTGAGAGAAAGAAGACAAGAGAAGAAAAAAGGCGATGATGGCTGCGAGTAGCTGAGAGGCAAGTCAAGTCAAGAGAGGCAGTGACTCGGAGAAAGCAAAGTGCCGACTACTCAAGTGACTCGAAGAAGAAGCCTTGATCCGCTTAATGGCCAAAGAACAAGATCAAGAAGATGAGGTACAATCTAACTCAACAAGCTCGAGACACTAGTGATAGTGATCGTGACACACACTTCATCACCCATTGATCTTTATGATTCATTAGGCAAAATGATGAAAGATTTTGAGCACATTAAAACCTCACACACACTATTGAATGAGGAAAACAGCCTACTCAAAAATCAAAACTCAAAGCCGACTAAGGAGGTGAGTACTCTAAGTCAAATAGGCGATGAGAATAAAAGTTTAAAAATTTGAAAATGCTAAATTAATAGCGAGAAATTCTTTGCTATAGAAAAGAGGGAGAATGACCTCAAAAATGTTATTGCCTCATTCACTAAGGCATCTAAATCATTGGATGATCTTATTATGAGTCAAAGAGAATGTGGAGACAAGACAGGCTTAGGATTTAATTCCTTTGTGCCATGTCAAACCAAAAGTAATTTTGGAAAAAGGATCTTCAAGTCATGAAGAAAGTCGAAAAATCCAAAACTCTAAATGATGCACACACTTTCAATCAAAGCACAATACTAAGCAAAGCGGCCTTGGTTACAAAGGAAAAGGAAAACGACCCGAGTTGAGAGTCTTTGAAAGGGCGGTGAGAAGAGATCACCGAGTCCTCAAGAGACTCCAAGCAGAAAATACTCTGTAAAAAAGAAGAAGCGAGCTACCAAAAACCCAGGAAAACTCATAAAAGAAATACATATGATGGGAATGGTAGAAAATATCCAAGCCAAGCCGATTGGAACAATGTGAACTATCGGCTAGACTTATGGAATACAAGCCCAAATGGCAAAGGCACAGAACTCAACAAAGGCCATTCCAAAAGCATAAGAGCTTTCATCGGCACACATATGCACCTAGGCACTACACTCAAAGACACCACAATTACCCAAGAAAGGCAATTGCTAAAACACATATGCGGCATCTGAGACAAAAGAGACAATTTGTATGAACTGGACTCCCCAAGCAATTTGCCAGGATTGATTATGAGTATGGCAGATAGATGGCAACCTCTTGAGTCAAATCATTTGGCTATAGGTTGGTTGGATCATCTTATAATTCTAACCCCTCGGGACCCAGGACAAGAATGGGTACCTAAAACTTAATTTCCTTGATTGCGGAGTTCAAAGAGCAGTGAGTGCCAAGGAACTGGTACATGGATAGTGGTACATTCCGGACACATGACAGAAATAAGAGAAATCTGTCAAAATTCAAGGAAGTCAAAGAGCAAAAGTCATATTTGGAGGAAATGAAGCTCCTGGTGAAATAAGAGGCCTTTGGATCCATCAAAAGGAATGGTTTAGAAATCACGGATGTTGCATATGTTGAAGGACTAAACTTGATTTACTAAGCATCAGTCAACTCTGTGACAAGGGCTACAATGTTGGATTGACATGGGAATATGCCAAATCAAAAATGTTGAATCTAATGAAGTTGTCTTTGCAAGGATGTAAACGAGAAAAATATGTATGTAGTGGATTGGTCAACTGCAACACCCAAAGACTTTAATCTCTAGCAAAAAAACACGGTGAATCAAGTTAGGCCGTGGCACAAAAATTAGTCACCGAACTTCAAAACAATTAATAAGCTAGCAAGAAGTCATCTTGTAGAAGGACTTCAGGACTCGATATCAAGAAGGAAAGTATATGTGATGCATGTCGGAAGGGAAAACAAATCAAGTCGTCATTCAAAGAAAAGACATGCCCATCCTCAACAAGAATATTGCACCGCTTCATATGGATCTATTTGGCCCAGTGGAACCAAAGCAAGCATAAGTGGAAAGAAATACACCTTGGTGGTAGTAGATGACTACTCAAGATATACATGGACAATATTCATGTGCAAGAAGAAAGAAACTCTACAAAAGCTACCACGGTGATGAAGAGAATACAAAATGAGAAAGAGTCAAACCATTATCAAAATAAGATCGGATAGAGGAAGGAATCGAGTTTGTCAATGGAATAATAACTCGATCTTGTATTGAGAATGGTATTGGTCATGAACTATCGCAAGGACTCCACGGCCAGAATGGAGTTGCGAGAAAGAAGGAGCAGAACCCTCAAGGAATCAAGAAGGACCATGTTAGGTGACGGGGTTACAAAAAGATTTTGGGTCAAGCAATCAACACGACTGCTACACCCAAAAAACAGGATGTATGATAAATAGGCGGTGACAAAGACTCCTATGAGATCCGGATGGAAGAAAACCAAATGTTGCATATTTCAGGATATTTGGATGTAAATGCTTCATCCACAACAATGGCAAAGACAACCTAAAGGCTTTTGATGCTAAAGCGATGAGGTATCTTCTTAGGATACTCGGTGAAAAAAAAGCCTCTGAGAATACTCAACAAAAGAACTATGGTTCGAGAAGAATCCATTCATGTAGTATTCGATGAGCCAAATGCAAATGGGGAAGACATTGAAGAGTCGGTGATAAGTTGAATCATCCAACCTTACGAGAAGAGTCCTTTATCTTTCAAGGCGGGCGGGGATTATCAATTGAGAAAGAAGATGAGATATTTGAATCTCAAAAGCGGTGGAAAATCTGCGGTGAGTGATCACGAGAGCGACCAAAGAACACATAAGTCGATCGAATCCGGCTAACTTACTTCAACTTTGACGTAAGATGGCCGAGAGACCATCCACGAGATCTTGTCATTGGAGACATGAGAGAAGGTGTCAAGACAAGATCGAACTCAACAAGAAGCAATGTTCACATGCTTCATCTCGCAGAATAGAGCCCAAAAGATGTGTCACAAGCATTGGATGACACACATTGGATTCAAGCTATGCAAGAAGAGTGAATCGAGTTTGAGAGAAATAAAGTATGGGAATTAGTACAAAGACCCATACATCAAAATGTTATTGGAACCAAATGGGTATTCGAAATAAGGTGAACGAGGAAGGTTACGTGGTAAGAAACAAAGCAAAGATGGTAGCCAAAGGATATTGCCAAGAAGAAGGAATAGATTTTGATGAAACATTTGCTCCTGTAGCAAGATTGGAAGCTATAAGGATGTTTCTTGCCTATGCGACTCACAAAAATTTCATTGTATATCAAATGGATGTAAAAAGTGCATTCTAAATGGATTATTGGAAGAAGAAGTGTATGTTGAACAACCTCCGAGGATTTGAGCGAGAAGACTCTTGGAGACAAAGTGTACAAACTCAAGAAAGCCTGTATGGATTGAAACAGGCACCCCAGAGAGCATGGTATGATACCCTGTCACAATTCCTAGCGAAAATGGATTCACTAAAGGAAAAGTAGATAGAACACTTTTTAATTCAAGACAAGAAGAGTATCTTTGCTTGTTCAAATATATGTGGATGACATCATTTTTGGATCCACTAACAAAGAGTCAGTGTGTGAAAAATTCTCAAACCTCATGCAAAGTAAATTTGAAATGAGCATGATGGGAGAGCCGACATTTTTCCTTGGACTTCAAGTGAAACAGTGAAGGATGGAACCTTCATAAGTCAAACAAAATACACCGAGAGATTTAATGAAGAAATTTGGTATGGAGGAGAAGTCTTACGTAAAAATACCAATGAACACATCGGTCAAAATGGACATGGGACGCTTGAGATGGCAAGCACAGTAGATCAAACAAGATCTGGAGAGCACTTATTGGATCATTGCTCTATCTCACAACTAGCGGGCCGGACATCACCTTTCTTTGTAGGTGTATGTGCAAGATTTCAATCTGCTCCAAAAGAGAGCCATATATATGACTAAAGAATATTGAGATACTTAAAAGGAAACCAAGAAGTAGGGCTATGGTATCAAAGGAAGGTGGATTCAAGCTAATTGGCTATTGAGACTCGACTATCTTTGGATGCGAGTGGACAGGAAAAGTACTTGAGGCACATGTCAAATGCTTGGAACAGATTAATTTCTGGTTTAGCAAGAAGCAAAACTCAATAGCCACTTCTACGGTGAGCGAGAATACATAGGCTGGGGCGGTGTTGTTGTGCCAAGTCTATGGATGAGGCGGTGAGAGATTATGAAGTTGAAGAAAAAGAAATTCCAATCATGTGTGATAACACAAAGTGCCATGCAATCACTCAAAATCTGTGTTGCACTCAAGAACAAAACATATTGATGTCGGATATCATTTCATAAGAGATCATGTTGAAAAGAAGGACATTATCTTGGAATATATCTCAATCGACAAACAACTAGTGACATCTTCACAAAACCATTATGTGAGTCAAGATTTGAAGAACTCAAACATGAGTTGGGGCTAATTGAGCTAAGGTGAGACACGGAAGAATCAAAGAAAAGAAATGGAATAGGAAAAAGAAGGTGAAAAAGAGCCGAAAACAAAAATTAGCTCAAGAATCACCATTTGTATCGGAAAAGTCGGCTATACCAAGTCATTTAATGAGTCACTAAGAGAAATGTGAGAACGAGTTAAATCGGCTAAGAGATAATTTGAATAACTTATGAGCAAAGAGACAAAAACACGATCGTTTTTGACTTAGCGGGAATGTTTTAAGAGACACGTCAAAGATAATGATGATGTGTACTGGACATAAAGCCGCACACAAGCCTATGATTGGATATAAATCTTTGCCGCATTAAATACGAGACATGAATCGCTCAATATCGTCGCGAAATCCAAGCCGTTGATTTCGATCACGATTCAAAAAACCGTCCGCACGTCCTTTCATAAACCATATTTAAACCATTTTTCGTCAGTTTCTCTCTCACACTTCTAAAACTGTTCAATCTCTCTCTCTCAAAAAGCAAAGGCAAATACTCTCGAAACCCTATCAACCTTCAAATCAAATTTACGAACTTTTCCTTGAAATTATTCTCGAGAAATGGCACCAACGTATAACTTTACCAAGTTGGGAAAACAAATCCACACCGGCCGAGTGGATTTCGACGGAATGGTGAAGCGAGGGGTCCGACGACACCCTGGTGAAGAAAATCGCGGAGAAGTTAGAAACGTCAGGATCAAAACCGTTTCTAACATCGAGTATCCTATGACCTACGTGGAGGAGGTCGCAATTCTACGTGAATCCGAGATTCACGATGAAGGAATCAAGTCATCTGTTCATGGGAAGCGGTGACTATCACCGCCAAGATTTGGTGAATATTGCTCACTACCGTGAAGGAGCAAGCGAAATTAAGGAAGTTGATGTAAACTTGGCCGACGCATGGAAAAAATAGCCAAGTCCGACGTTCGACAAAATAATATACACGACAAACAAGAGAGGCGCTTGAAGGAGGATTATCACAAATTGTTGGATATTGTTGCAAGTGTATCGACATCAAATTTGGCGAACTTTGACCAATCTGTCAAAGGCAAAATTGATTGTGATGGCCGCAATAATCGAAGAAAAAGAAGATAAATGGGCTGAGTTTATCTACTGCAGATTTCTGCCCGAACGTGGGAACAAGTCCTTCAAAGAAGATGGGTCATTTGGAGGATCTCTCGGGATATGGCCTGGTGATTGGCGGCTATTGGAGGTGAAGAGTACCCTCTTAGACATGGGAAGGCCTTCCATGTTAACAAGAGGATGTTGAGCTAATCTCTCCGGTGCTCGAAGCGTCGCGTACGCCAAGAGAGGCGACATCGGTGAGGGGAATCGGTGACCCAAGACACAAGTTGCTTCCTCTCCAACCAAGAAGAAAGCTGCCCTGCGGTGCCAAAAATCTTTGCCCCGCAAAGAAAGAAAACAAACATGCTCTGCCGCCTGCAGCGAGTCACCGCCTGCAGCAGAAAGTCACTGCCAAGCGGCCGTGTCACCCGCCCCTGCGTAGCGGTCGAGAAGGACTCACAAATTCCTTCTCGATCGTCAAAAGAGGAGATCGACAAACCTAGACGGCCGGCTCCTCGAAACAAACCACAAGCACTGGCCCCACCGCCCAAGAATCGAGAGGACAGTCTCGAACGAAATCCCTCTCGGTACAAACTAAGAGACGAAGAAGACTTGTAAAGCAATCCGACAGAGAAAAACCGGGTGAGTCGCCTACTCGGCTAGCACAAATCCGGAGACTACTTGGAAGTAGAGTCTCCGGATGTAATTGATGAACAGCCCAAGTCTGCTTGAAGGTGATCACAGAGGCAACTCAAGACACAACATGTGTGGCTCATACAATTTTGAAGCACAAGAAGAACCGGCCAAGCGGATAGTGATGTAATGATCCTATCTCCACCTTACCCGGACATCCAAAATCGTCTGCGTGAGTGGAGAAAATGGAAGTTGAGCAAGTCGAGGAACAGTTCCAACGGCTTTGAATTCATAGAAGAAGAAGAGGGCTGCTAAATTTCCTTGGATTATCTCATGTGCTCGACTCTAGATGAAGACAAGCTGCATGGATATTCTGCAGATCTACAAGGACAAGGAGAGAGAAAAGCAAGTGAAGAAGAAGACGCGAAAAGGCATATCGCCCTATCTCCGCACACGTAACACTTCCATCCTCTCCTTGATGTCTTCTCCGAAAGTGACGAGGAACTGCAGGAGAATCCTTTGCCCGGAAGAATTGCGGATCACGCAGCAAGCATTGCATGGATCAAGAATCCTTCACGAGCAAAGACCGATGGGAGGACAGGAGAGTCCTCCGAACACGGTGAAATCGATCCAATGGGAGTGGTTGAAGCAAATAGCCGCGATGTTCTTGCTACCACTTCCCCGACTCACTCTGAAGAAGCGATAAGGGAGATGGCGATGAAAGCTGGGCTAGTGGGGACCCCGGTCGAGCCAACCCCTATTGAAGGTGTGCCACCACCTACCCCAACCAATTTGAACCATCAATTGCAGCAGTAGGGAGTTTGGAGACGAGTAACCCCACTCCAAGTCACTCTCGGTGGTGCACCGGTGGGGAAACTCCCTCCACTGCGGCAAAGGTCGGAGGATCTGCAGATGACTCCACAAAGAATGTAGGGAGGCGAAGCAAAGAACACTCAAACACAAGAAGAAAGACAAGTTGCCATCAACGAAGCTCAGGCGATTGAGGCTGTCTCATCCGAGGTGCCAATCGCTACGAAGGCTAATGACGCTGGCCGATGCGATCGAGGCCTGAGGAAGGAACAACCCGGGAGTTAACACTGGGCGATGAAAGTGCAATCCATGGGGTTGAGACTCCAATGGATGCCATTGTCGAAGACCCTAAGGCAGTGACTCGTCGAAAGGGAGGACAAGCCTCGCAGCAGTAGAGGCTATTTTGGAGGAAATGAAGGCCACGGGAGGTTGAGACTTCCCGGGATAAAGAGGTCAAGTAGAGAACATTCCTCCGCAATCATTGACCCGTCCGAAAAGGAGATCATCGCACTTCATGATTCCCAGGACAACCCCGATGTCACCTTTCGGGATCGGAAGCGAAGAAGTTCTGAGTCAACCCCATGACAAATCCAAAAGACTCATTGCGGATGTTCGGCACGAGCAAGTCGATCCCCAAGACTACTCGTCGGATTTTTAATTTTGATGATGAGCCACCAATGGAAATCTCATCATCGTCCGATGACGCTTCCGATAAGGCCGAGGACCTTTATCCACAAAAGGAGAAATCGGTGAGACCAACGGTTGTTAAGACAATCGAGGCTCGACAAGCTAGAGTCATCGCACCACAAAACCCAACAACCGGCGACCCGCTCTCGGCTCCTCAAGCTACTGGTGGATCGATTCCAAAAGAACTCACGCCCACCGCTTATCATCGAACAAATCCCGGATGGCGGTGATGAATCCTTTGTGGAATCTTTCCCTTTCTCTTTGGAGATACGAGAACTCCACGAAGAGTCGAAAATGAGCAAGCACGCTATCACGGACCGGCTCTGTTTTTCACTCGGCACCATTGTTCAGTAGATTTCGATTTCGACTTTTGTATGGCCATCACCGCAATGTGAAGAATCAAAGACGAGAAGTGTTCAAGGCACTCTTTTTGAAGTTGAAAAGATGGGAGGCATCGGGCCTCCTTGGATATGCGCCCTGGACAAGAGATGCCAACACTACGGTGACTTGAGAGGCATCACGATCGGGGATAAGGGAATGGTGGTGGCAACGGAAGAATCAATGCGTGTGGAGCAGGGTGAGATACTTCGAGACAATTATTCAACAAGCTGTGGTGTGGAGAGCCGAAAATGTTGATGCGAAAAAGGCTGGGGAACACATTGAACATATGCACGAAGCTCACACCGCCGAGAGATCAAGGCTGCTGCGTGAGCGAGAATGCAAATGATATACACGTTTGGAAGAACACATGACAAGAAAATTCACTTTTCTCATGGGAGATGAAGCGATTTTGAGAATCCAACGCTACTCGATCAATTCCGGCAAAGATACAACGCAAAGACACTTGAAGCAAAATTCAACCATCGGAGACTCGACTTCATGCTTGCACAAGATGTTCCCCGGGGTTCTCTATCCTTTGATGATGCCAAAAAGGGGGAAGAGGAATACCTTAAAGCAGCAAAATCAAGTGAAAAGAAAGGAGCGGTGACAAGGAACAGTGAGAAGGAAAATCGGTGAGGAAATTTTGAAATCGAAGAAAGGAAAATCTTTGAGGGGAAAGGATCAAAGAATATGACCTTGATGATTGCACAAACCCCAACAGGTCTGTCTGGTGACATTATAAGCGACAAACTCCCGGTGACTCGCCACTCCAACACTGCTTTGTATCTATGGGCCGAGAAGAGAAAAGAAATTGAAGCGGGGATGAAGGAGGTGGAAGGAAGAATGGATGCCAGGGTGATGAACATTTTGAAAGAACACGGAGGCATTCCGGTTGACAGAGACACGTATGCCATTTCGGATGTCGGGACAGAGCAAGATCGATTGGTTGACGAATTCAAAACGCTCGAATCAAGGTTATTTTGCAAATATGTCCTTGGCTCAAGCTTGGGACTCTTGGGAAAAGGGTCTCACATTATGTGAAGAAGGTTGACAGACAAGAGACAACCCGGTCACTCTGCTGGTCACTCATTGGAAAGAAGGCCCAAAGACAAGATACGCCCAGAGGTAGAGGAAAAAGCGGCGAGTGGAGGAAGAAGCTTGAGGACCTAGGCCTCTCGCCAAGAATATTGAATACGTAGATCCGGGAAAGAAAGGAGGGATCTCTTTGGGCTGGGCTTGACCATGTGGCGAACTTGCAAGTGGCTAAAACCAACGCCGAGTATGCAAAAAGGATAGAAGAAGAAAACAAGAGACAAACTCGGCTATGGCGGGAGAGACAGGAAAGAATAAGGAAAGATGAAGCCGCCAGGAAGGCATATGAGAAGAAAAAGAAGGCGGTGATGACGAGAAGAAGAGAAGAAGAGAAGAAGATCTTGATCAAGATGAAAGAAGGAGACAACGAAGGAGATGAAGTGTTCTTTGTCCAACCCTTCGTGTATTTTATATGTAAATACATACAATGTAAGTCTTACGTAATAATGCTAAATTTTTTTATTACATACTACGATACACCTTGTGATTGTGTTAAGTACAAGAATGATATGATCAATAAAAAGATTGATTATGCGCATACATTCTATGTCAATACACTATCTGTATGTATCTGTGTGTTATTTGCATCTTTGTATGATTTAAGTTTTGGCATCATCAAAAGGGGGAAATTGTTAGGAATTCTATTGTTTAGATTTTGATGAATGCCATGTAAAACTTAGAATAGAAAGTTGGCTCCCAATTCTTGCTTTGAAATGTATTGTAACAATTAGAGCCGCTGCGGTGAGTTAAGTCGGCCTACGCTCCAACTTGCAAGAAGACAATTGAAGGCTTGAAGGAAAACTCTGTTTGTGAGATGTGAGTACAACAAAGAAGAGACACAGAACTCATTGAAGAAGCGGTGAGATGCAACAGTGGAACATCATCAAGTCAACTCAAGAAGCCAAGTCTCAAGTCAAGTGGCGGAAGAGTCATCCATGATTGGAAGGCGACTCTAAGTCACCAGGGGAAAGCGAGGAAATGCGGTCAAGTCGAGATAAGCGTAAAAGAACCAGTTGTAAATCAAGAGATTTACTTAAACAAGTAATATCTCCATACTACCTTTCTTGGAGTGCTCGGTCGTAAGCGTGCAAAAGAAATGAACCAATGGGAAGCACTACACCGTGTCGAACTCGAAAAGGTGATAAAACATTTCATACGAGGAAATGGCAATTCCAAGAAGCGCATACCAACGATCGCAAAGTGATTTTCAAAAATGAGCCTATCTCTTCAACGGGCAAATTTTTGAAAATTCACTATAAAAGGCCGAGGAGTTTGTTTGAAAAAAAGGATGAATGACACACGTGAGATATACAAGCTTATCAATAATGAAACATTCTCAATCCTCAAGCCTACATCTCAAGTACATCAATCCAACACTTACCCGTGAAGGAAAGAGAACTTCAATCAGGTTGAAGAGGAAAAATCGAAACAAGGGGTCTACATTCCAAGAAGGATTGTAGAAAGGTTCAAGGTGAACCAAGTCTTAAGCTTTTGGAGGGCTTCGTGATCAAATCCAAAGTGCTTGAGCAAGTGAGTAGTAGCAAAGCGGTGCCACTGTGAAGAAGGTTCGAGTCGCACGAGAAGCCGGTGAGTGATCAAGGCGTCTCTCCGTGATCGAGTCCCAAAGGATCAAGTCGGTCATTGTTGTGATCAAGACTTGTATCCGGACTGTTACCACTTTGTAACCGATCATTACTTAGTGGATTCCTCCGGGAGTTGGAGAAGAGAGGAGTAGAAGAATTACCCCATCTTGAACCTCTATAAAAACTTTCTTTGTGTCATTTACATTTCAAACATTTAAATTTCTCGCACTTTTAATTGCTTATATCTTTGATAAATTTGCTATCCATTTGATAATCTATAAGTCTAAATCAAGTCAGTAAAAACTTGCTTAATCAAACTTAAGGGTGTTAAGTCTTCCATTGAAAACAAAACCACGAGTTGAGTCAATTTATAGTGTGGTGAGTTACTCTATTAATGGCTCATTTGAAAGTCATTTGAGAGATTAACTCTCTTGAGTGACTAATTTGATTGTCCATCAAGACACAATTTGTGTAGAACTCTGTAGATTTAAAAAGGCCTAAATCGAAAATTTGGTAAGGTTTATTCAACCCCTTCTAAACCTTACACTTACACCCCGGGGACCTACAAGAGTCGCTAGCCGCACCATTAAACACAACACATCTTTGGCATCCCGAGGCGGTGCCATTTCTCTCGATGGCCCCGACCTTCTCCCGGGTTGGCCTCTATTCCTTTCTCCGTCACCATGCACTTTAAACTTTCCCGACCTGACCCCAAAGGCACACTTCTTGGGGTTCAACTTCATTCTATACTTTCTCAAGGTGTCGAACGTTTCAGCTAGGTCACGCACATGATCCACAACTTTCTTACTTTTAACCAACATATCATCCACGTACACCTCCATGTTCCTGCCGAGCTGCTCCCCAAACATCTTATCCACCAACCTCGGTATGTGGCTCCCGCATTCTTCAATCCGAGCGGCATTACTACATGAAGGTACAAAAGAGGTGGTGAAGCACACCCTTTTTTGGTCTTCTTCGCTAGCCGATCCGGTGATATCCTTGCGACGCATCCATCATACTAAGCAGTTCACACCCGACGCGTCGAATCCACCAACCGATCAATTGGGCAATGGATAGTAATCCTTAGGGCAAGCACGATTCAAATCCCTAAAGTCCACACACATGCGCCAATCCTCCTCTGTTTTTGGAACCAATCTTTGCGCATTAGATAGCCATTCTAGAAAGCGGATTTCTTTGATGTGCCCGCTTTCAACAACCTTTCGCACCTCCGCCCGAATTATAGCATCCTTCTTAGGGCGAAATTCCTTTTCTTTTGCTTCACCGGCTTATATGACGGATTAACATTAAGCTTTATGTTCAAGAATGCTCGGATCAATCCCCACCAGGTCTTCATTGTCAAGCAAATACATCCACATTACTCTTAGAAACTCCACCACTCATCCCTCAATTCATCAGCAACTCCTTCCCGACCTTGGTGACCTTATCAGGGTCACCTGGCACCAGCTTCGACCATCATCATTTCCTCATTAGGTTGGACGTGCTCCACCGGCCCAACCTAATCAACTTGTCTTTGTTTTATCATCATCAAAAGCACTCCCCCTTTCTCGCTTTCCGAATACTTTCTACATACAATTTCCTAGCCATATACGATCACCACCGACCTCACCTACTTCCTCTCCCACAGAAACTTCATTTTCGGATGGTATACCACACCACACGACTTGAAAGCATTTAGTGTCGGTCACCCAACATGACATTATAGGAGGGACGGTGCATCAACTATCAAAAATTGAATCATTCTAGTTTTACGATTAGGTTCCTTACCCAAAGAGACAGGTAAAATAATCATACCTATTGGTTGGATCATCCCTCCAAATAATCCACCAACGCCGTGTCCACCACCTCCAAGCCGACCGGGAGGTCCATCTTCTTATAGCAATCATAGAATAGGATATCTCACGAGCTCCCCGTATCCACAAATACCCGTTGCACATCATAATTGGAGATCGTTCTTTGTGATCACAAGAGCATCGCGTGAGGTGTCACGATACCCTTGCAATCCTCGGTCCAAATTGGATACTCGGCCCCGGCCGACCTATTCCACCTTCAATGCGCTTGCACCGATCCGTCCGCTTTGCTCTCACATAATTTTTCCGAGCTCGCCTCGAATCACCTTCTCTTGGTCCTCCAACAATCATCTAAATGACCTCTCGCCGAGGTGGGGGGGCGGAGGTGGAGGTAGCTCCTCCCTTCTCCCCCTACGCTCGGCTCCCGCTTGAGGTTGGTGATATCCCCTGTTATCCCTCTTATACTCCCCTTTTTTCTCCTTTTTGTCGATGTACACAAATTCCCCGAGATGACACGCTTGAATGAGCCGCTCGATCTCATCCTCGGCGTGTGCAGCGATCTGTTGTGTGTCCATACTCATTGTGAAATCTACAAAATTCCTTACATTTCACCTTTACTGGTGCCTCGGCTTGCACCTTTGGCCACCTCGAGGTCGGGATGCCTCTCAATAGCTACAAGACTCGCCCGAGGGACAACCAATGGCGTATATTTCTCAAACCTCGGCCTTCCTCCCATTGCTCGGACTCGGCTTCTTCCGAGGTCCCTTGTCTTCCCAATCCTCCCTCCCTGTCTCTTCTCTTCTCTCCTTCCTCTCTCTTCATTTTTCTCGCTCTCTTCCAGGTTAATATATTTCTCCCTAGCTAACAGCTCGCCTAATGTCTTAGCAGGCTCTATTACTAATGATTCAAAGAACTCCCCATCCTTGAGGCCCGAGCTATGGCATTGGCCAAAATTTCGGATCAAGCTAACGACACCTCCAACTTTGCCGCGGTAAACCCTCGAATATAGCTCAGAAGTCCTCCTTCTCTCTGTTTGATGCTAAACAGAGTCGGGCACTTTTCGTACTTACAACAACTCGAATCGATTAAGGAAAGCCGAGTCAAGTCATCAAAGTTTCGAATGGAGCCGGAGCAAGTGGCTAAACCGTTCTTGAGCCGATTTCGTCAAAGTGGTAGGAAAAACTCTACACTTCACGCCATCCGTGAACCGTAGCAAAGCAAAGCATTCTCAAACGGCAAGCAAAGATGTCGTGGTACCATCATATTCAAAGCTCGAGCTCGGTATGAGGTGGGAGCTCATCTGCCATCACCTTGTCCAGAAGGGTGTTCCCTCCTCACCAACCGCAGCCGCTCCAAGCACTCCGGCAAGAACTCCTCCTCCGAATATCTCGCACCTCACGATGGAGGTCGTCCATCTGTTCAGGACCAATCCCGGTCCTCGTAGACACATGCTCCGCCTTGATGAATGCACCTCTTCTCACGCGCCACCGGCCCGGCCTCTCTCTCCAACCTCGGGTGGACCACGGGAGGAGGAACCACTGGGAGGGGGACCACAGGAGGAGGAGGCAGGGTGGGACCACAGCGGAGCGTGGCGGAAGCATCTCCTCAGCGTCTTTCCACCGTTTGTTCCACGCCTCGTGATGAAACCACCCAACTGTTCGAAGAACATTGGGCCCAAATCTATACTCCCCAGGACATAGGCGTTTGTTCATCCATTCCCGCCTCTCGCACTCCGCCCTCCGCCGTCCCACCGGGGGTGGAGGTGGAGGTGGAGGTCGAACATCCTCTGCGTGACTACGCCCGAGTATCTCCCATGCGCACAGACGGTTGAGATCATCTTCCAAGTTTCTCCTAACATCCTCCATAGCCAAAACTCGAATCTCACGTCTCTGCTCAATGCTTCCCACAGACGGCGCCACTTGGTTGCTCCCAAAAACGACCTCTCCTCGCCGATCACCTTCCAAGACGAAGTCCTCCGTAAAACTCGCACACATAGTGGGGGCGGAGGGGGCTCGGCGCACCTCTCCGATGCCTAAGTCAATGTCTTGGAAAAGAAGTAAAGGCTAGAGAGAGAAAAAGCAATGTAACAGTAAAGAAAATGAGATTAGGTTAGAATGAACCTGGGCTTGGGCCTTTTATACCTTAGCTAGGATTAGGGTTTCCGTAAAATCCGGGATTCCGTTACGATTTGGTGTCAGAGTCATCATTAGATTAAGATCGGATCTCATAAAAACCCTAATTTTACGCCCATAAGATCATAGCTCCGACCTGTTTCAGGACACGTCGGTCCCTTGTATTGTGCGAAGTCCCCTTACATTTCCAGAGCATCCTCAGTACCTCATACATCTCTTGGGCTCGAGCTGACCTCTTCCTCCGACGTCCGGTTAGACAACAATGGGTCATAACAGATCAGTTGAACCATGCATAGCTTCAACAGGTCAGTTGAACACAACGGCCCTTACACAGGTCAATCTCATAACAACCCTGCAACCATGTACTTGGGCCTTAACAGGTCGGCCCAATAAGGCCTTAAATCAATCTCAAACCGCAGGACTCCCCAGATCAGCCCAAGGTTCAACGCTTAACAGATCAGCCCAATATTATGGGCCTCGCTGGATCGGTCCGGGGCCATAGGCCTGGTCAGGTCGGCCCAACATCAAATCCTCATCCAGTCGGCCCAATGTCACGGACCTGTCAGGTCGGCCCATACCGTATTTCACCCTTATCACTTACGGAGCTTGTTAAAAAATAAACTCAGCCAAACACCCACTAATTCTTTATTTTCCTTTACTAATTGGATAGCGTTATTTACACATTTTTCTTTTCTAAATAAATAAATACATCCACCTTTTAAATTTATGTCATTTAAATGACTGTAATGACTTTAATACCTAAAGCAATTGCTATACGATCGAGATCCAAGCATAGTGTTTAAGAAAAAATAAAATATGATTACTTTAAAAAAATAAAAAATTAAATATAATAAATGAAGTAAATAGATAAAAAAGAACGCAGTGAAAATGGAGTTTCACTTCGACCTGCGTTTTGACTCTCTGATCTGAACACACGCAATCTTTATTTATGCGTCTCTCTCCCTCTCTCTCTCTGTCTCTCTCTCGCTCTTTCAAGTCTCAATACACTGTTTTCTGGCCTGCTTTAAGATAAAATATAACTATAATCGAGTAGAAATCCAAGAATTTATTCCGGTCCGATCGCAAATCCATTCCTTTATTTGCTTTCAGTTGTGCCGATAACTTCGAGGTTTTTCTTCAAGTAATTTTTCATTTTTTTTATATATCTGAAAATAATTTATTGGGGCTTAAATATGTAAGCGTGAATGTGCGTGTATGATACGTTTTTTTTAATAAATAAAACGCCTATTGATTTTTATTTTTGCTCTTTTTTCTTGGTTTTCTTGTCAGGGTTTGATGCTGAACAGCTAATGGTTGATTTTTCTGGAGCTCTTATGTACTACTATGAATAGTTGTATTTCTTTTTTTTTTTTTTCAGTTTCTATAGGGAATTTTTGCCAAGGGAGAGAGACCATTTTCTTATTTTTTCATTTTTGTATCTTTTGTTACTGTGAAAACATATGTAACATTTAATTTGTATTATGTATGTGGCTTACTATTTTCTCCATCAAATTTTGCATGCGAAGACAATTTATTCTGCAAGGTACACCATTTGATGCGAAGGTTCCATTGCCACTGAAACTGTGGTTCGATCTTGCTATATGAGATAATCCTGCTATGCCATTTGCTTGATCTCAATCTTGTGTGCGCATGAATTTCTCTCAGTTATGTTTGTATATTAGTGTATTGAACTTTGCATCTTGTTTGGCTTTCACCTGTTCTTGAATATCATCATCTTTCATCCACCCACCGACTAATGTGTATGTATTTTGACGCATATCATATGTGGAAAACTTTGTAGACTGAGATTGCATTGGATGAGTGCAGGTCCTTGATCGTCTTGTAGGAGGGCATTTTTGTGTGGCTTAAGTGTTAATGGAGAGCTTAGCCCAGCTGGAAGTGTTGTGTGAAAGACTTTATAACTCGCAAGACTCAGCCGAACGAACACATGCTGAGAACACTCTGAAATGCTTTTCAACAAATATTGATTATATTTCGCAGTGTCAGTATATTCTGGACAATGCTTTGACCCCTTACGCATTGATGCTGGCTAGCTCAAGCTTGTTGAAGCAAGTGACTGAGCATAGCCTCTCCTTGCAGCTACGCCTTGATATCCGTAAATATTATTCAGCCTACAGTTTGTGTTGCACATGTTAACTTCACAGATTTGCATTATTATCAGACAATCTTTATTTCATTTGACTCTCAATTTAGGTGTCATCATAAACATAGTCGATACTTAGCCAAATTAAATATATTCATTCAATTTTATTTCCACAAATTCAAACTACAGCCCATCATCATGGATTTGATTAGAGTTTGTTTGATTATTATTTTCTTTAAGCGATCCGAATTCATTGGCTTTTACTGTCTATGAAGGAAATTACCTTATAAACTATCTGGCAAACAGAGGCCCTGAGCTGCAGCCCTTCGTGATTGGATCTTTAGTTCAGCTTTTATGTCGACTTACCAAGTTTGGATGGTTTGATGACGATAGATTTCGAGATGTGGCTAAAGAATCTATTAACTTTTTGAACCAGGTAACATCTTATATGTGCAATGATATTATGTTATATCGATGCAATTCTCTCTTCTCCACATTAGATACTTTAAAGCTCTTGCGATATATTCTGGATTGTGTATTCCATCTAGTTTGAAGAAGTGAATGCTTGGTTGTCATGTATTTTGCTATACATATAGCACAGAAGATATCTTCAAGATTCATGAAATGTATTTGGTTGGAAAAAAGAGCAGAGACAGCACTTTGTCCTTATTGAATAGTTTGAAGTGACGTAACAAATTAAGTAGAGCAGAGACAACACTTTGTCCTTAATGACTCTGGAAAAAAGATAAACTAAGGGGAAGTTATGACTCTTCACTAAGAGTTATCTGTTAACGGATGCGTAGAATGATTCATAAGTGGTTAAGAAACTATGGGAATGTTTGGGGAATTAACTATTGATATAATGTTTAATTTGCGGAGAGCTTGTTTTAAGCCTTTTTATTTAATAAGTTTTCTTACAAGATTTTGCAAAGTGTGATATGATCAAATACCACATACTAGTTGACCTTCCCTGATTACGCGCTTAGCAAATGGCCAGTGAATCTGATAACAACTTAAAATTTTTTTTTGATAAGAAACAAAATCTTTATTACGATTCAAATAAGGAACAATGGGACGAGGGGTCCCAAATGAAACAAAATCAACACAAAACTCCAATCTCTCACAATGTCAGACACAAAAAAATCCTTAAACTCATTCTGATTTGAAATCCACCAAGCAGCCCTAAACTTCACCCTATGCCACATTTCCTCTAATGACTCCTCTATATCTTCAAAAATTCTTCTATTTCTTTCTAACCACAAAGACCAACATATGACTTGAACGATCACATTCCAAAGCACATGACCCCTTGTACTAATTATGCCGCCAACGTTATCCAAAAACAGATCGACCCATACTGCTCATATTGGTCGGAATCCTTTACTGAATTCTGGCTCTTTTTTATTTGGGCATTCTAGGCAAAAATGATTTTCCCAATGACCAATATGAGCCATATTACTCATCTTATGGTTAATATGAGCAGTATGGGTCGAAAGCGAAATCCTGGAGGGATCATTATTGTCGTCTCATTACTCATCTTTTCTCGATATGTGTTTTCTCTCTACTCTCGATTTCTCTTCTCTCTACTCTCTTCTTTGAATCTCTCTTCTCTCTTTTTGCAACTCTTTTCTCCCTACTCTCGATCTCTACTCTCTAAACAAAATAGGCTAAAAATGACCGCTTCCTGGTTTTTATAAGGAATTAAATGAGTTACATCGTCTTATGAGTTAATATCTGGTATTTGTCCACGTCATCCCATTTGTTTCCTTTTCCCCCACAAATTTCTTTTTTTTTTCGTCATCCAATTTGCTTCATTTCCGCCACTCACTAATTTGTAGAAAACCCTCACCTGTTCAGCTGTTGTAGCTGGTGTAGTCCACTGTACGCCCATTTCCATTAGAGCTTTGTACCACAAGTTAATGGAAAACTCGCAATGGAGGAAGATGTGATCCAAGTCTTCCGAATGATTCCTACACAAAACAACTTAAACAATTAGTCACGCATATTGACGAACTTGAGGTTTTGTACAGTACTGCATCACAAACTAAGGGAAGCAAAAAGGTTATAATGCACACTACTCCTTCTTTTTCTCCTTATGCCTTTTTAAATGCCAGAATCCAAGGTAAAGACCTATAAGAGGGATCTCTATTGTTTTACCTAACATTTCTGTATTATTAATGAAATGTAACATTTAAAACTAGATGGGGGGGAGTAAAGGTTCTGTTTG
Source organism: Rehmannia glutinosa (assembly GCA_016081115.2). Taxonomy (NCBI): domain Eukaryota; kingdom Viridiplantae; phylum Streptophyta; class Magnoliopsida; order Lamiales; family Orobanchaceae; genus Rehmannia; species Rehmannia glutinosa. The sequence goes on from JABTTQ020003247.1 coordinate 169,707, forward strand.
AGTGGATACACACTGGATACTAGGAAATAATATTGAGAAAATGACAAACCCATGTAAAGATTTAGTAATCATTTTTACATCATGCACAAACTTTTTTCGCATTTTAATTCGTAGCCATTTCCCCCAAGTCTAAATGTGTTGTCTCCTGTTTGTGTCATAAACTCTTCCAGCAGGCTTCTTTTCACAAAGCTGTGTTGTCACCAACTCTATACGCCCATTTTCCAGTACTTGCAAAGATATGGAAAATCTTTATTGTGGAAAGTATCAAAAGGCTTTTACATATGGAGGCTCACAGATGATGCTAGAAGAGGGGAACTGTAGTCTGTTCTAGAGAACAGTTTCAAGTCTGTATTACTTTCAAACTATTCCTGTGTACAAAAAGATGATATTACGAAGAGGAACTGATCAGAGGAGGAAACATATTAGAATACATGAAGGAATTTGGGAGAAATTAGTGTTGCTTGTTGATGATGAATGCTAGTGCTGATGCAGGACAAGAACATAAAAGAAAAGAAAACAACATAATGCTAATTAGATTTTGGGCCATGTGTACTAAGAATCCTATGAGAAAAAGGAAAATAATCCCGGAAGGAAACAAAATCAGTAGGGTTCTACTTAATGACTAATTCTAAGTTATTAAATATCCATTTTTTTTAATTCCCATAAATGCGTTCTAACACTAATCATTTAGAAAGTAGTTTGTTTGGTGGGGTGTGAGAAAGTTCGAAGTAATTCTTTTTCGTGTAGCATAACCCTATGGTTTTCGTCTCAATGGGTTACTTTCTTATTACTATTTTCCACATACATTTATCATTTTGTGATATCTCATCGGAAATCTCATTTTTAATTTCTCATTTTCCACAAAAAAAACTTCCCCACCCTGCATTCTAAATTTTCAACCCTGCAATACACTATTGAGACCCACCACTACCATCTATAGTGACATAATATATCACTATTTTCACACAACAATATTGCATTATATCTGTTAGATTTTTTAGTTGATATGACTACATGTTTTAAGAGCTTGGACCTTTTTCTTCTCTGTCTTCACAACTTTGAAGTAAATAATATCATATGCTGTTTTTTTTTTTTTTTGTTATTATGTGTTGTTATTGAATGACCACCTGATTTAAAAGTTTAAGCTATTAGAGAGGTGAGTCATTTAAAATTTAATTACTGCACGCCTCTCACGTGTAGATGGTTATTTTTGAAGCCTTGCACGTGGAACATTTTATAAGGGTCGCGGTGAGATTCGAACTTAGTACCTCTTGTGTGGCCTGGCTCGATACCATATTAAATGACTCATCTCATCGAGTCAAGCCAAACAAGAGGTACTGCGTTTGAATCTCACTGCCAACCCTTGTAAATGTTCCATGCAAGGCTTCATAAACAACTGTGTCTGCACGTGGGGCGTGTTATACTAATTGAATATTAAATGAATCACCTCTCTAATGTCTTAAGCTTTTAGATGAGGTGGTCCGTCAATAGATTTTTCTTCTTCCTTTTTCCCATTTGATATATAGTTACAGGTAGTTTGCTTGTCTTATATGAATAATTTGCGTTTTGGATATGCAAGAATGTCATCTTTTTCTCTGTTATTTTCATAACTAAAATTACTTGGTTGCTAATGCTTGTGAGCGTGATCTCTTAAGATGTTCTGTATTTGTCAGGCAACATCAGATCACTATGCTATTGGTTTAAAGATATTGAATCAGCTTGTTTGTGAGATGAATCAGGTTGGTCTTTTCTAATTCTTGTCCTGGTGCTTTCTACTTTGCAACTGAGGTGTAGAAAGGTATTATAACAGAAGATATCTATTGTGTTACTGTTATGTTATGCTTCCATTCTGATATCATGATATCACTTGTACCTTGTTGCCCCATGTACAAATAAATAAACTGGCGTCGCTTGTTTTTTCTCAGTATGTTCTGGTCAAATTTCTGCTTGCCTGATTCTTATTCGGGCCTTGTATACATTTTACTCTCAGCCCAATCCAGGATTGCCTTCATCACATCATCGAAGGGTGGCTTGTTCCTTCAGGGATCAATGTCTTTTCCAAATTTTCCAGATATCTTTAACTTCATTACATCAACTTAAAAATGATGGTAGGTGCTGGCTATTGTCTGGTTTCTGTTACATTGGAAAATTTATGTTCAGATTCATTTATTTTGACCATGAGAGTAATTTACTATGTTATGAGATATGCAGCTGCCAGCAGGTTGCAAGAATTGGCTCTATCACTGTCATTGAAATGCTTATCATTTGATTTTGTTGGGACATCAATTGATGAAAGTTCTGAAGAATTTGGGACTGTTCAGGTATATTTTTGGTTAACAAGAAATAGATATGATTGGAATTGTGGTTATTAATGAATTTTTCTTAAGATGATCTTATAAAGTGTGATTGTTACAGAGAATGTGTGTATTAGTATATATGTTTTGTAGTTTAAATTATATCAGATACGTTTGTTGCCTGATGATGTTTGTTGCAAGGTCCATAGTGTCTGAACTGAGTTCAATTTTACAGATTCCATCTTCTTGGAAGCCTATGTTAGAGGATTCTTCAACACTACAGATATTTTTCGACTATTATGCACTCACCAAGCCCCCTATCTCAAAAGAGGTTAGCCCATTTCGTAATTTCATCATTTGTATGCTTTGCTCTTCAGAGGGTATTCTAGATTATTTATTTATTTGTTTTTGTGGTTCTGTGTTTGATGTTTGATCGACTGCTTTGTATTGGATACAGATACCAAAATAATTTTTCTGTAATAACCAAAAAAATCAGCTTGTAAGTTGCAGATGGTTTCATCTGAATATAAATGAATAGAACAAACTGGCTATTGAGTATTCTATATGCATTTTGTTAGACATTTCTATGGTTGTTCATTTCTGTGTTCCTGTTTTTCTTTTATTTTATTTTTTCAATAATATGTTTATCCTTTTAACTTTCAAGTAAACTGAAGTTGTTTTCTTTCCAACTTCTATTTATCTTGCTGTTATTGATTTAGGGGCTGACTTTAGTTTCATTAAACTGAATGTTGTCTCCTCTTGCGGACTGTAAGCTCCCCTTGTGTTTTAATAAATACGCGAGTGAATGTGTTTGTTTTGGGATATGCTGTTCCATCCTTTTACCTAATTATCTATTTATTTCATCGAGGAGGGGTATTATGGGTTTTCACTTTTTAGAACTTAAGAGAGACAGAAGGAAAATAGACCGTTGCTTGGCTTCTTTCAGATCTATTGTGGGTTTTTCACTTTTTAATACTTGAGAAATAAAAAGGTGAATAGACCATAGCTTGACTTCTTTCAGATATATGGAGATGCAGGAGCTAAGTTTCATGTGTCTTCTGATAAAATTAAGTCATCCACATTTAGCAAGCTGTAATCAGGCATCATGTTGGAATTTTTCCTGCCTTGTTTTTACATTTGTCTTAAATTGCATCTTGGTTTGAAAGTATAGTGTTTTACCGTTTCACAAGGTGATGCCTCTGAGTAGTTTCTTCTCAGGGATGGCACAGCAGGCTAGACTCTAGAGTTTGACATTATTAGAGTTTAGCTCTTGTTAGCACGTCACATTGTTTTAAAAAAACATTAGGCGAGAAAAGTCGATTAGGGATCAGTACCTAGGCGCTAGGCGAAAAGCGGTGCCTGAGGCACCAGTCTTACATTTATTACAAAAAAAAAAAATTCAGTACTAATGAACTATGACACCATACTAAGCTAAAATTTTAATTGGATAATACTTTACTCAAACAAGCATCATTTTGCACATCAAAATATCTATAAAGTACTAACAAATGACATGTAAAAAGATACTATTTTAGATCTACTCATCATCTTCCACTTGAGAAGAATCAATAGCCCCATCATCCTTCTCCCCATCAAATGAAATATCTCCTTCATCATCATCATCATCATCTTCTTCTCCACGATCATGTAAAGTTGTTTTTGGGAGCTAGAGGTTGAACTTGATTGCTTAAGCCCAGATCTGAAACTAAACCTCTATTTATCAACTCCAGCAGCACTACCAACTTGTCCCCAATTGCATTTAAGGGTATATTGGTATTTTAATACGTACACTAAAAAAATTATATGAATTTAATCTGCAAAAAAAAAGGCGCCTCAAGCGAGGCACCTAAGCACGCCTTGTCACCTAGGGCGCCTTTTATCCCCTTACACCGCTTTCCAAATATCGCTTCGCCTATGCACAATTAGGTGCTTGGTTGTTGCCTAGCTCCTTAGGTGCGCCTGAAGCGACTTTTTTCAATCACTGGCACATCAATTCCAATGCCACATGATTGGACTCTTTCGAATAGCATTTTAAGTATTTGGCCCTTAGTGCATTTCATATTGCTTACACTTCAGTTGATTATGGGTTGTTTAACACTTGGAATAGCCTGAAGAGACTAGTAATTGCAATATGGAGTGAGGGGAACTTGATATCTTTGAAGATGATTACAATCTGTGCTATTGCAGAGTGGAAGATTGTTAGAAAGGATTTGAATGATCTATGAAGGCCAACAGTTTCCAGATTGAAAGTAGGATGAGCTTTTGCATGACCTGGTGTGAGGATAGGCTTTGAAAGATGGATTATCTGAGATAGCCATTACATATAGTATGCTAGAAGTTGGGGAGGCAATATACTGCAGGATTTGGTACTTAGTCTACGTTTATGACTCTGGAGAAGCTTTGCAACTTAGGAACTAGGAGAAGCAGTTGAATTGATGAAGGAAATTATAATAAACAAGTGGAGAAAGGTGATATTTTGAGGGGTGAACTAATCTGGTTTCTGTCAAATTTTTCTAGCAAGCATTGTCAAGAGAGTTGCTCTTGTCGTTTGAAATTTCCATGTAGCAGGCTTTGGTAGAACAAAAGCTCTTAAAAGATTAAATATTCATCTAGAAGCTGTTTGGTGAAAAAGGTGAAGAGTCAACAAATAACTTCTTGTCACATTGTGTAGTGCAAACATAAAATCTTCATTGGTCTGTTTGGTTCCTTTGTGTGCTCACTGGGTAATGCCTGATAATATCTTGTATTATATTGGAGTTCTTGTGGATGATGGATGGATGATGAAAATTTGTACATGATGCCGGTGCTCTTTTGTATTTTGGAAATGGAGAGAAGTAGTCATACTTTTTGAGGGACAAGAAAAGGCATTGAATCTGTTGAAGCAAAATTTCTTCTGTAAGTTTTTTAGCATCAAGCGAAAAATTCTGGAATATGATCGTAATTTGGTTGAGTTTTTGGAGGATGTACTCTAGTATAGACTTAGAATTAAGTATACTGGATGTCATCCCTTTTTGTGCCTTGCTTCACACTTTTTAGCTTTCAGGAGAGTCACATGTTAGATACTTGATTTGGTGTCTTAATTAACTTAGGACTATATGCCAGAATGAGATTTGAAAGATTGAAGAATTAGCGCAATAAGCAATTTCTATCTTATAACTTAGTAAACAAATTGGAAGCCAAGGCCTAGTTTGTTTATGTTTCCAACAACCTATTTCCAATTTCCAACTATTCATAAAACTGGAATCATGTTTGTTTATAAATTTTCAAATGGAAATCATCATTTTCACATTTCATTTTTCACATTAAACTACATCTCAAACCTATAATTTCAATTCTCAACCCTACACACTATCCTACATCACTCATCAATCACTATTTTCATCTTATCCAATTATACATATGGGACCCACTATTACCAACTCTATCAACTTAAAATATTATTATTTTTTAATTATTTATACCTAATGGGACCCACTAGCCTACAATATCACAAATATAATATTATATATTTAATTAAAATATTCAACCACTATCAACTTTTCAAATTATTATATACATAAAATAATAATTCAAAACTACTCAACCAAACACAATCTCATTTCCAAACCTACATAAAACTCATTTTCATTCACTCATCCAAACATATTTCCAATTTTCACACGAAAACCAATAAATTCTCAAAATTCAATTTTCAACACTAGAAACTAGAAATGGTCCATGGAAACATAACCATACAAGGCCCAACTTTGCTGGTTTGCTTCGATATTGATTTTGAGAACATTAATGAATCTCCTTATATAGTTTGACATCTATTGCTTGACTTTCTGCCAGTAGATTATTCTCCCTTATATAATAGTATTAACTTCCAAAGGATCGTGTTGGGTATTATTCGTGGGATTGCCATTCCTGTCTTTCTGTTGGTGACTGGCACCTTCTATCTTTTTTCTATTGAATGTTTGGTGTCTTGCAATGCTTTTTAAATTTATGAACGATATTGCCTTCTTTTTTCCGGTTACGGATGAATTTTTCATGAGCTCTTAATGTTAATGTTCCACACACTATATATATATATATTTTCCAGTCATTGGAGTGCTTGGTGCGACTGGCTTCTGTAAGACGCTCTCTTTTCACCAGTGATGCCACACGTTCCAAGTTCTTGGACCATCTAATGTCAGGAACCAAAGAAATTTTGCGAACAGGGCAAGGTAATTTATTCATTCTAAACAGCTTCATTGGTATGCAACTTTCTGTAATTTTTATCTATTCATTTGGTGCATTTAGGTAAATGTAATAAATGTATTAACCTTTTTGATAATTGTGCTGGATATGTAATTTAGTTTGTGCTGCTTGTACTCATTTCGAAGTGTAATTATTACTCTTTATTAAAGTTATCTGATCAGAGAGGCTTCATTAGGTTAGGAAGATGATGTCATTTTCAATTAAATGTTCCTGAAGCAGTGCGTGCTGTAATATCTTTGGCTAGGGGAAGCGTACTGCTGATTTTCCTGTCTCCATTTTTAATGGCTTTGCGAATCCCTTGTGTCTATATGAGATATCTTGGCATTTTTCCAAATTGTTAGGTACTGAAAGGACGATAGTACATCTGTTTGTTTATTACTGGGAATACTTTTGTATGGGGAGAAAATCCTTTTTTCCTATACAGATTCATGAAACTCCATTCCCTTGATTATGTTCTATTAAATTTTGATGTGGACCTGATTCCTAATAATTTGGGTGATAGTGTTTAATTTCTGTTGTAAATCCTATATGCCACTTTGGGAGAATCCCCCTATTGGACACGAAATTTGGAACGACAAATTATCACTATTCAAATTGATTCACTAAAGAATTGATTGTTTCTGTTCATGTGTATGCAATGACTGACTACTTTAATGAAGAGCTTGTGTCAGACTAAGACGTAGTAAAGGGGAATCTTATTAAAGAAGCTGTAGTACAAATTGGATTTGTTCATGAAATTCAAGATTTTAGGAAGATGATTTTATGAGGATGTATGTTTCGGTTTGATTTGACGGGATAGGATAAAGCATCTATTCGGTAATAGCTATAGGCATTGGAATTGTTGCACCAGGCAAACGGACCAAGTGTAATCCCCAAATAAAATGTTTTGATTGTGCCGCAAGGACAAGCCTGATTTTCTATTTCACCTCTAAACTGAACTAGGAAGTTTACACAACTCAATCAATTGCTGCTTGATAAGATACATCTAAAGGATCAAAGGTAAATGGAATTTATGTAAATTGATATTTCTTGCATACATAAAATATAATGAGAGTGATGATCATTTTGTTGATCGGTAAGAGCGAAATATTTATATTGATAGAGAGTAGATGATTGAAGTTTGTGGTTTTAAATGGTAAAGAGTGGATGATAATTTGAAATTGAATGTAGAAAACACTGAAGGATTTGTATGACTCTTTCTTGCGGGTTTGTTTTTATTGGTGAAGAGTTGATGATCATTTGAAATTTTACATTTGAAATTATGGTAGGTAAGAGAAGGGGCATTCTAGTTTGATTTTGGTCCCGTTGTCATAAATCTTTGTTAAGTCTTTGACCCTGTTTGAAACCATTATCATTCTGCCTCTTAGAGAAAAGTTGTCATATTTGTGGCCCACGTTGGAAACACACATGGCAGGCTGGCCTCATTTTCATTTTTTCCGATTACTGTTTTTGGTAGACTTCTTATTTTTCATAATGATTATATTGCTGTATTGGATATCAATTCTTTGTTTTGATGAATCCAAGTACATCCTCACCCATTGCTTAGTAGAGCCCCTCACACTACTCAGCTCCACTACAGCCACCATATCACCTTCCACTGTTACTGGCATCATCACCTCCACCAGGACCACCATGGCTTCACTGCCCTAATGGTAACTTCCTAGAACCCATAGGTCGTTGGACATCACATTGGCCATTAGACTAAGAAAGTTTTGATTGATGAGGAGCAGCTCAATTTGCAATGATGTGGGGGTAGTAGGGAGGGTGAAAGAGAGCATGGTGGTGGCGGGATGGAGGTTACTTGCCAGAACCATGGCAGGATAGCTTGCAAGAGGTGACAAAAGAAGCATACATGAAAGACAAGGATGATATATCGTAATTGAAACATACTCCTGAAGTAGGTACCCTGCAAAAAATCATATTCAGTACTGATTAGCTTTTTGATGTGTTTTAGGAATGAAATATTGCAAAAGGGTTGGAACTGTAGAAGAAATAAATAAATTGAATTTGTTTGATAAGTCGTAGGTTCTTTGTTGACTTGCAGGACATTCTTGGGATGTCTTAGTTTCTTTTTCTTTTTTTTTTTCCGGGGCCTCTTAATGAGTCTTATAGGCCATGCCAATAAGTGCATACTTTATCCCAGTCCCTAGGTTCATGTGAGTTTTTCCATTACATTTTTCTAGTGCATCCCCATTTGGCTTCCTTGCTGAGTTGCTGTTTCTTAGAAGAACATTTACCTATTTGTAAAGTTGTGTGGCTACTAGTTCTTCTCGGTGCAACTGCCAATTATTGTTGTTGTTTCCTCTGGTGGTTCCTTTCTGCAGCTTTTCTTTCTTCACGGAGTGTCGAGTGCTTTTAATTTTTCATCGTAACTAGTTATCTTACATTTGAAAATTGTACTGAACTGGAAATTAGGTCTTGCTGACCATGATAACTACCATGAGTTCTGTCGCCTTCTTGGACGATTCAGAATTAATTATCAGGTATTTCATTTATCTCAATATATCTGATCTCCTCTTACTCCTGGCTTAATGCTCTATTGCTGTCTTGGTCATTGAATTCTGCTCTCACATATGTAACTAACTAATTTACGTGTCTCAACTTCTTTTGGTTTTCTCTAAAAATCTTTTCACAATCAAAGTTGAATATTTTGTTTCTAAATAGCACAAACTTTCCAGTTTGATAAGAAAATGTTTGAATGCGTTGGAGTAATTTGGTAGTTGTAAGTGGCAAAGTTAGGGATAATTACAAAAATCACCCCTGAGGTTTAGCGTAATTAGAAAAAAACTATTTATTTTTTAAAATTACAATTTTCCCTTTTGGTAACACAAAACCCTCTTGAAGTGTGTGTTTGTTTCACAAACTTTCCTCCTCAATAGGTGCAATTTGTAAAATTGAAACATATGCCAAGGGGGTATTTGTAATTTTCAAAGATAACTGTTTTTTTTTTTTTTTTGTAATTAGGACAAACCTCAACCTCAAGCTCAAGGGTAGTATATGTAATTATCCCGTAAAGTTATTTGCGTAATAAATAAACTTCTAATGAAAATTAACCCCTAACTTGGAGTAAATAATTTCAGCAGTGTGTAATTGAAGGGTCCATAGTATTCACACTCAAGTTCGTAAGGGTAGGGATTATGTATTAATTATGGGAAGTGGGATGATGGAAGTAATGAAGATATTGGGTTGAAACAATATATGGTGTTCTGGAAAAAGCATGATACCCAGTGGTCACTCAGTTCCAAGATTGTTTTTCATTTGGGACTACTCGTCCTTTGTAATCTCTCTCTTTTAATAAAATCTTTTGGTTTCTTATCCAAAAAAAAAAAAAAAGATTGCATAAGGATGCTATGCACCAGAGAAAAGTGGAAATTAGATTTCCATACAGCTTTAGCCTTTTGTTGAATTGGCTCCCGTTCTTATAAGCATTTCTTGCTTATGCACTATTATTCTAGGTGTTGACCGTGGACCATGATGACATTAAGTGGTTCAACATTCGCTCATGTTCTGCTCCATGGGTCCGTGTAGTTATATTTTGTATAACTTATAATACCTTGTTGATGTGAAGTGACGGTGAGCGAAGAGTCCTTTGTTCATAAGTCTTTATGTTACTTGTAACCTATGCAAGATTGCATCTGATAAAATTTACTGCTCTTTAAGTTCTAGTTTGTTAAATAAATAAATGCAAGAACAGAGGATTCTTTTAAAAGAAGATAGATTTTATGTGCTACAGACTACAGTGTTTATCATACTGGGATCATATGTTTCTCACGAGTTCAGTCTAGAAATGTTTTATAGTTGTAGAATTGCATGTTTTTTCCTTTTTGGAATTCTATCAAATTTGATCAACAGAACCTTCTCTTGTTTTTTTTTCTCCATATTTTCCTCTTCCCATGCAGATAGTATTGTTTCTCCGAGTTATGGGGTTATGAAGTTTTCACTTCTCTATGTATTTCTCCAGTGCATGTGTGCTTTTTACTTTGTTTCCATGGTCTTATGTACATGGGTTTCCCACTGATGCGATTGGGAGCCGTGAGCAAAATACTTGCTCTTATAGGCATTTTCTTTGGTCTTTGTTAAGTGTTTTGTTTTTACCAGACATCGGTTTGTATGAAGTTTGAGTTTCTTGAACAAAATGGTGGATGTTCTGATGCAGTTGTCGGAACTCGTGACCATGGAAGGCTATGGAGATTGGATACGTTTAGTTGCTGAGTTTACATCAAAATCTTTGTTGTCCTGGCAGGTATTACATACTTATTTTGGATGATTTAGCTTGATATAAAATTTGTGTGGTTCTGTTTCTCTGCCCTTAGGTGAGTGGCATAATGATAAGCATATTGGTAAAAGAACTAAAGAAGGTTGTGTGTTTTGCAGTGGGCCAGCAACAGTGTCTATTATCTTTTAGGTCTATGGTCTAGGTTGGTGAGTTCTGTACCCTACCTGAAGGGTGATGCACCAAGTTTGCTTGACGAATTTGTGCCTAAAATTACCGAAGGTTTTATTACTTCAAGATTGGATTCTGCTCAGGTCTGGTACTTAACAACAATCCATTCAAGACCAAAAATAGTCTAGTACTAGAAACTTATCTTCTTTGCAGGCTGGCCTACCCGATGATATTTCGGAGCATCCACTGGACAACGTTGACCTTCTTCAAGACCAGCTGGATTGTTTTCCATATCTTTGTAGATTTCAGGTCAAATATGACACTGATAGATGATTTATTTATGTTGTGTCATGATAAAATTTTCTAATCAATTTTATTTATTTTTGATTAACGTATATAACTTTCTTGTTTCAGTATGAAAAAGGTAGCTTGTTCATTATCAACATCATGGAGCCTATTTTACAAATTTACATGGTATGCTGAAAGTTCCTTTCAGACAGTTTCCTTTTTTTGTTGTATTTTTCACGAGTTCGTCGGCTTCTGAATGAAAGGATACCATTTCAAAATATTGTTCTTTCTCAATAGGAAAGAGCACAGCTTCAGACTGGTGATAACAGTGAACTTTCTGTAGTTGAAGCCAAGCTTGCTTGGATTGTACATATAGTGGCTGCTATTTTAAAAATAAAGCAATCTGTTAGCTGCAGGTATCTGTTTTTTTATTTTTATATTTATAATTATCCTGTCCCAAATTTTATTACTTTCTTTCCAGCATTTTGGATTCTTTAGGATGATTGTTAACTATGTTTGTGTGACTCAACAGTGGTGAATCACAAGAAGTAATCGATGCTGAACTTTCAGCTCGTGTTTTGCGACTAGTAAATGTTGCTGATAGTGGGTTACACAGTCAGGTAAGCCAGCAGACTCATTTGGGTTGATACCTGCAGTCTTCTTGCTTTAAACTTAAGGTTTAAACCAAGGCTCGAAGAAGTAATCCATGAGACTGGTTGGTGGTGAAGATTTAGGCTACAAATGGTCCCTTGTGCTAAAATTAGAAAAAGAAAAGGGAAAAAAGAGAAAAAGGAGGAAAAAAGGGTGGGGGGTGGGGGAACTTGGGAAAGGAGTAGATCTTTTTGTTTTATTGTAAATGATGAATTAAGAGGTTAGAGTTTTTTTCGAATATTTGGTAATCAATCTCAGAATTTATAAAACAACATTACACAATTAGATGAGAAGGAAACCAAATGAGATTGTTGCAAAGAGAAGACAATGGTAGAGTTTGTCTTAATAGTGGTTAGCCTGGGGTAGATGACGACTAATATGACCTTTGAGGCTGCATTAAATAGTGGGGTTACTGACAATGTAGAATTTTGGATGAAGAGGAGGGGGACATTTTCCATTTCTATAGTTATTTGGTAGTCTTGATGTTGTATTGGTACAACATCGGAGGGTAGAGCTTTTACATTGTAGCATGGTTAAAAAACAGTGAGTACTAAAAGTAGCTAGATCTTTATTGCTAGGTGTGAGGCTGGTTTTAAAATTACTTTTTGTCTCATGATGCAATTTATTGAATGTGGGTGCTGAAAGACACTTCACAATTTTATGCATCAGTTTGATGGTATATTTTTCTCTGCTTCCTCCTTTTGAGGTTCTTAAAAATGTTGAAAGCACACTCTTTGATTCCTCAGTAATGTTTTATATGAGGGTTCTGATATTGATAATTTTCTTTTTCGTGTTGTGGCTAATTTTTCTGTGGTTTTAGAATCAGTTGTCACCATCATAGCCGTTTCCAAAATTTCTGTGGAGTAATTATTAATTTCTTATAACCATTTGGAAGGAATATCATGTCGTTCAAAGGATAGAACTAAAACTTGGTTATCTCACCCAAGGGCTTAGGTTTCCTACCCTGAAGAAAGATGCATCATAAATGATTAAATCTAAAGAGAAAGTCGCTATAATTCGTCATTTTTGCCTTGAAGCACAAACACATATTTAGAAGGTTTCTAGGACTTGAGGGCTTTCTGCTACATTTTCCGTGCCTACCTGTCCCACTTGCAGAAAGTAGTCCGCACTAACAGACTCCGGAAAGCATTGCAAGCAAATCGCATATATACTTCTATAGAAAAGGAATATAGAAGAAGCATAATGAGTGCAAAATATAACTGAAGCAACAGAAACTTAACTCCTAATCAGAATTAATAACTCTAAATAAGGATCTATTCATTTTGGCTATTCTCTCTTTCCGTCTCTTCCCATGTAGTGTTTCCTCTTGTTACAAAAAAGGCAAGATAGTATAGTTAATCAATTAGTGCTATTTATTTAGGGTTGATCGTTCCTCTCATGTTGACTACCTACTTTTGCCCTTTGGGGTTTTGACTAACTTCTCCATTAATAGGCAAATTTGGAAACAGAAAATAATTTTACCTGGATATAAAGATTTTCTCAGCATATAAATGTAACTTAATCAAGTGATGAAGAAATTTCCCAAAAATTGAACCCCAGCGAAGATTTATCAGTGCGATTATACCAAGGTCAGAGAATGAGCATAATATGCTGATAGCAATAAAAATTGTGAAGTTTGTTTTTATTAAAAGTTTTCCTGATTTCGATTAATTTTTGGACAACTAGTGATGAATCACTGTGTTATGTGCAAATTTAAGATATTTGTTAGGACGACTGAAGGCTTCTTTAGGTGATTACTTTTGAAATATAAACCCATAAATGTTTGGGACGACACTGAAGCATACTTCTCATACCTATGCACTTGGCAGAGATATGGTGAATTGAGCAAGCAAAGACTTGATCGGGCAATTCTTACCTTTTTCCAGAACTTTAGGAAGTCTTATGTGGGTGACCAGGCTATGCATTCATCAAAGGTAACAGAAGTGGTCTTCTTTTTCACTCATGAGGATTTTTGTTTTTCACCATTGATATGCATGTAAGAGATTCTCTATTTTGTTGCAGCAGTTGTATGCCCGGTTATCCGACCTTATTGGGCTTAATGATCATCTATTGCTGTTGGACTTTTTGTTCGAAAAATTGCTACAAACCTCAAGTGTTATACAGAGGTGATTTTTCATGTTGGATCTACTTGTTGGTCTTGTTTCTGTTTTTTTTTTAATATTTTCTCTCTCTTCCTCCATATTAATTTTTTCTTATCACAGAGTGAGGAAGTTATCGACCAAACCTTGAGTCTGTTCTTGGAGCTAGCGTCTGGGTTTGTGTTTGCTTGCTCAGTGCTTTTGAAAAATAATTTTCTTTAGTGTATTTTTATATTACAGCATTTTATCTTCTTGCAGTTATATGACTGGAAAGCTACTTCTCAAGCTGGATACTGTCAAGTTCATAATTGCCCATCACACTGTAAGATATCCCTCATTGGTTTCTGTCAATGTCATCGATTTATTTGGTGAGAGAACTTTTTAGTCGTGCCTTCTTTTCTTTTTAGTCTTACTTTCAAAGTCTCTTCTCGATTTGTATATTCAGAGGGAGCATTTTCCATTTCTCGAAGAGTATAGATGCTCTCGGAGCAGGACAACATTCTACTACACTATTGGCTGGTTAATATTCCTGGAGGACAGTGCGGCCCTCTTTAAGTCTTCAATGGATCCTCTGCTGCAAGTATACTGCTTGTTTTCGACCTCCCTTCTCTCTATACATGCACCCACCCACCCACCCCAATGTGTCCATAACCCCCTCCCCCCAACCCACACACTCACACACATATGTAGTATGATAGTATTTCATTCTGTGTGCATGAGTGACACACATCCGTGTTATTTGTTCCTTCTAATTTTGAAGTTTGTTTATTTACTTTCACTGGAAAACTGATATTACATTGGATTATCATTTATGATAAGATTTCATCAATCTTTTTTGTTGGAAGATGAAACGTTCCTTGGAAGTTTAATTGGACGGAAACAACTTGCCATTATGAAAAGTCTGTTTGAAATCTGTTGCATAATGATTGAATTGGGTGATCTACATCTCCATATAGAAATGAGTTTTCTAAGGATGCATTTTCTCCATCAAACCTGAATGGTATTTTGACGTCTTTATTTATCCATTATGTTAATTTTGCCTCAGTGGTTTGAGGAGGGCCTCAAACTGGAACTCACCTTGAAGAAGTTATAGAGCATTACTTTTTGTGGGATACTTAGTTTAGGGGAATTCTTTTGCAAACAACTTTGCTGCAGGCGTTTTTTCTATAAAAAAATTAGTGTTAGCAAATGAGATACAATGGTGGGGTTCCATACCTAAAGAAACAGACTGGTCAGTTGATTAATTAATCTTACTCCTCTTTAGACGAGCCATTTTCTAACTTGTGTGATAGAAGAAATTTGAGGGAATCGATGATACCTCTGCATGCAGAGAAATCAAAAGAAAAGAAGTGGTTACAAATTTTAGATATATTTACAGAAATGATACAGGCATCACTTGAAATATTGATAAGAATTGTTGTTTTTAAACTTTTTGTTGTTTTTATTTTTTGATGGATTTTAACAAATGTGCTTGGCTATTATATAGGTATTCTTTACTTTGGAATCAACACCTGAGACCATGTTTGAACTGATTCCGTAAAATATGCTCTAATTGGGTTGATGAGAGATCTAAGGGGGATAGCAATGGCCACGACTAGGTTAGTGCATATACTATTAGTGACACGAGATGATGGGTTTGCAATAGCTTCCTTCAACTCTTTCTTTCATTGTGTTTCAGTCGTAAAACTTATGGGCTTCTCTTTGACTGGATTTATCCTGCTCACATGCCAATTCTGCTAAAGGGAATCTCACATTGGGCTGACACACCTGAGGTTAGTTTTGAAACCTAATCGTTTATAAGTTTTTGTCTCACACTTTCTAATTTAATCTTTTTGAAAACAAAACCAAAGTGGTTGATATCTGTCATTTAGATCAGCAAACCAGGTAATTAGTTATTTCGGTGCCAGCATGTCTTGGCACAGCAACTGCTAACTTGTAAATACTATATCAAGAAGTACATCAACTAGTTGAAAATGCCTGACATTAATAAAATAAACAGCATCTGGTGACACCGAATTGAAGTGTGCTGTAATGTGTTTCTGCCAGACAATTCTCAATCAGTTGAGTTCTTATGGTTGGGTGTTTCAGGTTAAGGAGGATAAAATTATACAGGGTGGTTGGGTGGGTTCTCCTTGGTTAGCTTTGGAATATTCTCTGAGAAGATTTATTTTAGTAACCTTATCTAACATTGATGAGCCAGGCGTGCGGAGGCGGGCAATAGCCAGGCGTGCGGAGTATTTTTTTCATATGATCTGAAGCACGAAATATTAACTACACTTGTATGTGAGGTGATAGCCGCGCGCGCCTGGGTAACATTGCCTGCCTCGGTGAGGAGCGCCTAGGTGACAGCCACTTTTAAAAATATCAAGCATATTTTTTAGGCTGAAAGATTTTATGGTTTAGTTTTTCGGGTGGGGGGCGCGGGAGGTAGAGAACATACCAAAAGAACAGAAAGTTGGGGCTAGGGTTTTGTTCAAAAACATCAGTTAATCTCTCATATCTCAACATCCACCAAACTTCGAGATGAAGAAGAATTTGTGTTTGATGAAGAAGAAGATGAAGAAGAATACAAAGAAGAACTATTTGTTGATGATGATGATGATGATGATGATAATGATGGGGTCCATGGGGATTATAATATTGATATTGAGCTTGATGATTGATTAGTTTGGCTTATTATGCTAATATGCTTGCTTTCATAAACTGTGTTTTTTAAAAATTTTGATACTTGGTCACTTGAAGTGTGTTTTAATCAAATTTATCATTTTCATTATTATTTATGTTTTCTTTTTCATCATGTTTGTGAGTAGAGCTGGCAATTTGAACCCGGTCCAACGTGCCGGCCCAGCCAACCTAGTGTTAAGGCCAGGCTGGGCCTCAAATTTGGAGGCCCGAAAAAAGCTGAGCCAATTTTGCCATTTTTGGCCCGACTTTCCGGTCTTTTTTGGCCCGACAGTGTTTTCTTTTACATATATATTTTAACTAAAAACTTAAAGTTAGAGGTTAAAATACTTTTTCCAGCCTTCTTTCTTTGTTGAGACAGTGGGCAGTCTTAGGGGTGACAATTTCTGATACGACACAAACCTAACACGGTATAAGTGGGTTAGAGTTGATGCTTGGCGAGTTAGGTCAGAATTGGATGTACCGGAATAATATGAATAATAAATAGGTCAGGTTAGGGTTAATCTGAAATGACACGATTTAACCGTTTGACCTGATTGTGCTCTTATTGTGTTGCCTTTTTGTAAGATTTTTGATTGATTAAATAGATTGTATAACGAATGAATTTTAGAAAATTGTCAAATATATGTAAATATAATTTCCGGATTAAAAATTAACCCATACAACCCATATGAATCGATGTGTTATTCAGATTTTTAAAATATATAGGTAATTTCAGGTCAGGTTTGGCCGTTTGGTTACACATGTATAAGCAGATTGGGTTCAGGTTGAGAAATCTGACACGAATAATGAAACGGGTCGGGTTTCGGCTGACGGGTGGTTGTGAATTTCTTGCCTCAATCCGACCGTGAACCCGAATTGCGACCTTACATAACTACAGTGAAGAAGCACAACCCACCTTTTTGAATAGAACATAACTCAGGCTAATCTTGTTTTCTTTCTCTAATTTGACACCAATCGAAACAATAAATAAAGCTGTTTTCTGGGGTCATGTTCAATAGTTATCTGTTTTGATGCATGTGTAAAATCATGACCTTGCAACTTATTTGTTTAGGTGACTACACCATTGCTGAAATTCATGGCTGAGTTCGTGTTAAACAAAGCTCAACGTTTGACTTTTGATACTTCATCTCCAAACGGCATACTTCTTTTCAGAGAAGTTAGCAAACTGCTAGTCGCCTACGGCTCAAGAATACTATCACTTCCAACTGCTACTGATATATATGGCTTCAAATACAAGGGAATATGGATTTCCTTAACTATTCTTTCTCGGGGTAAAAGTCTAAGTCCTCATGCTTTGAAATATCCATTTTGTTTCTTTTCTATATTTTGTGGTCTTTATTATTGGTTTGTTTTTCTTCTGAGTTGATTTGTATGTTTTTATAGTTAGTGTTCAGCTCATTCTGCAATCAGGTTTAGAGGCAAATTACAGTTACCCTCCAAATTCTTTGTATGAAATTTTTGGTTTTTGTGTGTGTGCTCTGTTCGTTTCTTATTGCTAGACTTGTAATGGTATTGCTTCATGACGTGTTAGTTTTCCTTTTTCAGTACAAGTATAGTAGGTAGTGATATGAGTGTCAGGTCCTCGTTGAGTTTATCTGCAGCTGTACATAAATAGTTGGTATCATTAGTTATTGAGGCATACTAATCTAAAAAAAAGCTATACTTGTTCTACCAATCAGATGCTCATCTTTTCTTTCTTAAAGTTTTCTTTTTTCTTTTTCCTTTTTGCATGGAAAACTGGATGAATATGACATGCATGGGTGCAAGTTAGACTTGGAATTTATTTGAATTCCTAATCTGTCTTTCTCTTCAAAAGTTTTCACTTAGTTGAATGTGATAAATCTGTTGCATCAGACACATGTGAATTCTCAGTTGATTCACATCCTGAAAGAGCTAAAACTTGCTTGCATTCTGGTTTGGTGCAGAACCCACTGATGGAACCTACACATACTCCCATGAGAATCTAGTGAAACATCTTTTGCATATGGGTTACATCTCATTTTTATTCTACTCGTGTTTTCTTCTGAATTTTCAAATTCTTTCCACCAAATGGCAGCGCTTGCTGGAAATTATGTCAATTTTGGAGTGTTTGAACTCTATGGTGATAGAGCACTTGCTGATGCACTTGATATTGCCCTTAAGATGACACTGTCAATTCCACTGGCGGACATTTTGGCTTACAGGAAGGTTTGTTAGCATTCGACTCATTTTGGAAATCTTTTTAGTGTTAGTTTCCAAATCTTAGGCCTCTGTGGTGATTTGTTTGGCTACTCATGTAATGTATCTAGTGTATGAACCTGTGGAGTTGTTCAAGCAAAAGTATGTGTCCCTCAATTTTGTTTCTACTGCATCTTGGTTGAGACCATTTGAAACCCAAAAAGCTGCTCCCATCCTCTTTACATTTTTATTTAGGTAAATTACAAAAACTATCCCTCTGGACCCTGGTTTAGCCTAATTTCTAAGATCATTCAGTTATCGTTCAAATTTTCTAGTACTCAGCAGAGTTAGTTTTTTTTTTAACAAATGCCATCTACAATACGTTTAAAATAAATTTAAGGATATATTTGAAATTTTGAAAGACCGAAGGCTTTTTCTGTAATTAGTCTAGACTTCAATGGTAGTTTTTTGTGATTCACCCTTTTTATTCTGTCAAGTATTTCAGATAAGCCATATATCCCTTGGAAATTTGAATAGGTAGCTAGGTATAATAGTAAATTTTGGAGTGTGAGAGCTTTACTTGTGTAAAGCCCGTCAAAGACCAAATAAAGAGTTGAGTTTTATAAAAAAAAATTAATGAATTAATCTTGAAAAGTACTCCCTTTATAGCGTCTTAAAAAAGAGTAAAAACAATGTGTTCAGGTTCTCGTAATCTGTACCCATATTTATCTTAAAATTCATTATTTTACTCTGATATCATTTCATGAGCTTGTTCTCACGGATTCTTATTCTTTGCAGTTAACAAGGGCATACTTCGCATTTGTGGAGGTTCTATTTAACAGCCATCTTGTTTTTGTATTGAGTCTGGATACCCACACATTCATGCATATCGTTGGTTCACTTGAGTCGGGTCTCAAAGGTCTTGATGCTGGTATATCCTCACAGGTTTGTGTGATGAACCAATCGTCATTGTTATTTAAATCATTACTGTTGCATATATCCTGTTCCTAATTGCAAACCTCTGTAAGTTCACTAAGCACTGTGAATGCGATTTTCTTCTGCTGCTGTAGTCCTATGAATGTGTATATGTAGCGTGTGTGTGCGTGTGAAATTAACAATTTATGAACCGTAGATACTAATTTGTATTCCTATGAGGGTGGTATATTTTGTTTTGTTGTGTGCATGCGCATGTGGTTGGCTTCTTGGGTGGTCAATTTGAACTCACAATCAGGTCTTGATCTGCTCAATGCTTAATTTTGTACATACCAAGGCTCTTCTGAATTATATATCATAACACATCCTGGCTTGTAGGAAAAGGAGACTTATTTTGGTTCAAAATGGATTATATCAGCTGTAAAAAAAAAAATGGATTATATCAAGAATATCCCACTCCCATTCGCCAATTTAATAAATGGATCTTATAAGCAGGGTGATGAATAGTTTTGGTGCATAACCAAACATGTACTCACTATAACTCACATTTGTTTTCTGCTTTCATAAACTTGTAACATTCATTTTGCCTGAATAAATAGAAAGAAAGCAAACAGTCCTCGAACGAACCCCATCCTTTTTAATACCTCTGTCTCTCTCTCAGAGACGCGTCCACTGGCCAGAGTGATGTAATCTTGTAGATTTTTGCCTCTGTAATTCCTCTGCACCGTGACCTAACCATCCTGTTGACCTTCTCTTGTGCGGTCATCACTGATGAACCTTCTCTTTTTACATCTTTTCTTTCGTCTTTAATGGGAAAGCAGCTGGGGGGAGGAGAGGTAGTTGTTGGAATGGCGGTAAGATGGTGTGGAAGGGCTATTGGTGCATTGCATTGGGTAAGGGCTAGTTGTGGTTGGAAGGGTTTTTGGTATTGGAGATTGGTGGGAAAAAGGTGACAGCTCTTTTGACCATGCAGTCCGTGCGTCGGTGCGATTTGACAGCACCTTAGTGCCAGCTATGACTTCCTAGTAATTAGTTGAGTTTGGTCTTTCGTAACCTACTGCAGTTCAGGTGATCTGATGATACCTGAAAACAAATGCCAATTGGTACAAATGGGAGTTAGTTTGTTTTTTTCATTTAAGCACATTTAAGTCCATGGGTGTAATTAGGTCCAAAGCCATTAGTATTAGTGTGCTGGCTTATTGTAATTTGTAAGTTGGTGGTTTGGTGGACATGCATGTTTTGACACTCGGACTGCATAACTAATTGCTACTTATAGGATTGGGAAAGAAACAAGGCTTCCTTGTACTACTGTAATTTCTAGTACAAACATGTTTTTGAGAAAGAGAAAAATTGAGATATAATGCATTTGATGCATAAAGGTGCCATAATCTAATAGGTGTCTGATTAAGGAAGTTCTCAAAAAAAAAAAAAAAGTAAAATAAAACAAAAAAAACAATAATCTAATAATGGGTGTGTGCCTTTAGAGCTGACTTCAAACTTTAAATTATTGTTTGATATGTTTTCAAGGACTTCACATAGCCTAAGGGATGATGTTGAAGGAATAATTATATGTTCTACTGATATTGTTGTTATTGGTTTTATTATCACTATTATGACTTCGTGGGCGGTAGGAATCATATTCTTTTGCATGAAATTGTCTACACTTTGTTGTACTATGGTGCTTAATTTTCTACATGCATAATGAGCAATGTTTGACAAAGTCTGAATGATAACTATTATCATCACCGAATAAAATCAATTTAGACCGTGATCAATCTCTTGTGCTGTTGCTCTCTATGTCTCTTTTTGGAGCAAGACGATGATTTGTGTTATCTACCCTGTTCTTTAGTCAGTCTTAGTACCTGACTACCTCTGTGGCTGCATAAGTTCTATTTGATTGGTCAAATTCCGAGGGTATTATTGGCTACATTACTTTTAGATGCTTTCATTCCAACTACATGACATTTACTTCATAGATTGGATTCTTAGGTCAGTTGATTTAGCACATCAGGGTTAAAGCATATCTCATGGTCATACTGGTGTTTCAATTTTTCTCTTGTGGCAGTGTGCATCTGCAATCGAAAACTTAGCTGCTTTCTATTTCAACAATATCACAATGGGGGAATCGCCCACATCGCCAGCTGCAGTTAATCTTGCCAGGCACATTGCTGAATGCCCGGCACTGCTCCCTGAAGTAAGTGTTGGACTTTTTATTAAGCTTGAACCTTTTGTGTTGTTAGTTCCACATTTAAGAGCCATCTTTAATCCTGTCAACAAATCTATATTCCTAAGAAAATGTTCTCACATTATTTCGACTGCCACTTTGGATTATCTTCTTGGGGCTGCCAGATTCAGTATATACTTTGCTGAATAATAATCTTCTTCGTGAAATGGCATGAAATTGTTTCTGAAGGCTTACTTTGGTTTGCTTGTAGCTACTTGATGATCTAATTATAGATCATCAAGTAGAAATTTTTCCTCGTATTAGGAAATATTTGGGTATGGCCGTGTAGGGTAGTCCATGAAATGTCCATTGTGTAACGATTTCTGCATTTCAGTTAATTAGTTCATGATACCCCGCGAACAAGGTATTGAAAATAATTTTGATCGGCATGCATTTGTTTAGAAACTAAAACACATTCCTTATGAGTTGTTTGAAATAATTGCCGATGTCATTGGAATTTTCTAGAAAGTGGACCGGAAAGAACCAAGGCTTAGGGTAAAAATCTGTGTGCAATAGTTACACAAGACGGAACATGCTGAAACAAATTGTCTTTGGTAATTTAAGATCATTCATGCTTTATGGCTCAACTAGCACATGATGGCAACACTAACACATGAAGGTGACTGCATGCTATTAAGCACATGGATTTTGATCCGTAAAATTTGGTGTCATCACGAAGCATAGATTGCAACAAGCTTCGAGTTCCAGAAGAATCCTTTTCTTGTGCGGTTTCAAAGCTTTTGATGAACATGTTATGTAGCCATGCAGACCATATTCGGAGTCACATCATTGCTTGTGAACTAGACTTGTTTGCTATTACCATATAATTGATTCTCTGCTTTTGTTATCTTAATCTAACTTAAAACCTTTATTTTTCTCAGATACTCAAAACCCTTTTTGAGATTGTTTTGTTTGAGGACTGTAGCAACCAATGGAGTCTTAGTAGGCCAATGTTGAGCTTGATACTTATAAATGAGCAGGTGGTAATTTTCTGGCCATTAATTTTCTTGCTTGTTTCTGATGTACGAAATTGAAGTTTTGGTTTCTATCGAATTGCTTGATACTTGTATTCTTTGCTAATGAATTTTTCTTGGAAATTAAGACAGCATATCACAAGTTTACATTTATGACTTATTATGTTTACTTGTTCTCTGATCATTCTTTCTATCACTTTTCCACCACAAGACGTTCTGTCTTCTCGTGTTCTACAAAATTCACCATACAATAAAAAACTTGAAGTTGGTACCTGATCATAGATTATGTTAATTTTATTCTTCAAGTATTAAATTGAGAGTTCCCGCGTCACACTTAAAACTTTCACTACATATTCTTCCACTTTTAGCTATGTGGCGATTGATCTGACAGAATATCACATGTATGCAGATGTTTACGAACTTGAAAGCTCAAATTTTGGCTTCACAGGTAACCATTTAAGCTATGTAGCAGCACATTATCGAGTTCTTATTTCTGCCTGCTAAGTCTTTTTGATAGTCTGTCATTTCTACGGTGTCTTAAATTAAGATTATTTGCTTTTGGGAAAATATATTTTTAGCCAATTGTACGCAATGACATGAAGATGATGATGGTAAATTTATTTGAAGAAACTAATTTCAGCCATTCTCTGTCTTTATTGTCTTGGAGCCTGGATGTGAAAAATGAGTGTGGTAAAGTGTGTCGCAACTTGAAATTGTAGACTTACAGATTATAGTGACCACAAAGCCTGGTGGTTGGGGGGGCTGACAGGTCAAAATAGGGGATATTCATTTCTCAGTTCACTCGGAACAGGATTGTTGTATTTTTCTTTTTTTCGTTTTCAGTTTTGCTGCCTTGGAAGTTTTTTACGGATCAAAGATACAAATTTAGTCCTGGAGCTGACTCATAGCATGATGCTGTAACAATATGAGAGACCTAGGTCTAAATCTTTATCTTCAAGCCAAAATTGAAAATGTCTGTGTATGTGAGGAACAGAAGCTTTACCAAAATTTACAAAAATACATAAATATATTAGACCTATGGTCTAAAGTAACTCACCTCTTATTAATAGCCGTAGCATGATGAACGTAATTCTTAAGCTCTGCCTGCACCATTGCACATGCATGTGGACATTATGGTCCAAACAACAGTAAATTGAGAAACTATATTGTTAAACTGATGTCCAAACATGCTGATTACATTTTCTTTGCCTTGCAGCCTGCCGATCAGCATCAGCGCCTTGCCTCTTGTTTTGACAAATTGATGGCTGATATCACCCGAAGCTTGGATTCAAAGAACAGGGACAAGTTTACCCAAAACCTTACCATATTTAGGCATGATTTCCGCGTCAAATAGCACTTCCCTCTACGGCCAACTATTGGATAGCAATTTGGTGCATACTTGGGTTTAAAACATCGAATAGGTGCTTGAACCTTACTTATCCCAAGTTTCGCATGTGCCTTTTCGCAGTAATCAAACGGGCTTCGGAAGTGTTTTGTTGGTTGTTGGGGGAAAGAAAGGGAAGTCACATGAAACTGCATTGGAATCAGATACATTACCTCTTTGATATGGGGTCAAAATTTACCTGTAACATAGACTAAAGGCAGATATATTCTGATAGGATTTCGAGGCTTGAGGCCCGTTAGGTTCGGTTACTGGTGTAGTTTTGTGCTTGTATAGAAAGAAAGAAGAGAGTTTACATTTCTCAGCTCCCTAGTTTCATAGGAGAATTAGCATGAAAAGTGGTGTTTACTTGCATCTGATTCTTTTATTTGTGGATAACAGGGAGTAGAAACTAATTGGATATTATACTGTACAAAATGTCACCCTTTGGGCTAGTTTCTTACATCTAGCATTTTACATGGAGCATTCATGATTAATTGCAAGTTTGAACATTGCTTGGGTTTATATTTTTATGGGCTTCTAATGCGTGCTATAGTTGTATCAGTGAAAATTGTAGAAATATTCCGTGGAAGAGTGCAACAGACCAGTGGTGCAAAATGTGGAAGTTTTCTGTTGTCGTTCGGTCTTTTGGGCTTCTCTTTTGGGGGTTGGGCCTTTGAGGGCATTTGGGCTGAAGAGGAGCTTGTTACCCTGGTCCGATTTTGGGTTCCTCTGTGCTGTAACTAGTGAACTTTGCAATTTCTTTCTGCGCAAAACAAAAGTATTATAAAACATTTGAAAGTTCGTTATATTAAGCTCTTTCAATCCATAACTAACTTTTTAATCCAAATTAACTTTGTTAGTTAAGTAGCTAGTAAAGGTGAGATTTTACAAGTATTTTCAAAAAACATTTTAATTATTTCCTATTCTGAAAACATTTTGATAGAATATGTTGCCCTATTAATCAATATATCAATACAAAACCCTGGATATTCGGATTCAAACAGTGTTGTATGTTAATGTTGTAACACTGAAACATACGACACACTCACACAGCGGAAATATAAATAACACCAGGATTTTTAACGTGCTTAGATTCCTCAATCTTAATGCACGAGGCCACGCCCAGAGAAGAAACAATCCAATATTAGAAAAACAAAGCTTATTACAAATACGACTGGATTTACGAATAGCATAAAGACTCCCTCTTTATCAATTCACCAACACTCGTATAAAACTAATCTCTTGATTGAATCTTCCACAATCTCAACCTTGTTGGAATCCCTCCAACTTCAAATCCCTTGAACGGGTGAGTCGATCCACGCCATAGATCTTCACCTTCTTCTCCCGAAGAATAAAAATATCGAACAAATGATTTCTTGAAGAAGTACAAATATCTCGAAAAGGCTTTTCGGATGTCTTCAAAAGCCTGACTTCACTTCTTATAGCAAGCAAGAAGAAATCCAATCCCGATTTCAAGAGGATGATTTCTAGCTAAGGAAGGAAATCAAAAACAATCATTTCCTTGTGGGTGAGAATCATGTACACAAGGAAAGTAATCGAGAAAAAAATAAGCGGCATTTATAAAAATGGTCAATCAATTAAGATAAATCTATCCAATAATATCAAAGAACATTCACAATATAGAACACATGCCAAAAATCACAAAGACATAATCGCCATAAAATCCGCCCAAGTCAGGCAACCGGTGTTGCATCACCAGAGTTACAACACTAGAACTTGCACCGAGCTCAATGACCAAATTTGCCAATTAAGTAACACTAACAATCTCCCCTTTGGCACTTTTGGTCAAAACAACAATTCATAGGATAACATCAAAACATATATAGATAAAGATGCAAACTAGGAATCACAAAGCCCGCAAGTTAGCACGAGTTCAAAAAGCATGCATACATAGTTCAAATTCATCCAACACATTGTCAATAGAACTAGTTTATCATTCGTACTAGAAACAAGATAAACACAAGCATGCAGTGGTCTTCATTAGAACCACTATATTCCTTTGACTCCCCCTCAGAATCAGCATCGATATCATCTTCATCTTCATACTCAAAGTCCACCTTAGAAGCAGCATCATCATCTTCTTCCTCATCACAGGAGTTTTCGGACTCCCCCTCAAACCGGTCTTACCTCACTTGACTCGTTTGCTCCCCTTACTGGGTCTCACCTCACTTGAGTCTCATCTCTCCCCTTTTTGACCAAAAAAGACAAACAAAGCCAACCAAACTTTGGCTATTTTTTGGTCAAAACAATCTCCTTCAAAAATTTGAAAGTAGTCCTTACCAAAATTGATGAGAGAATGAACCGCCATAATTAGAGTGATACAAATGGCGACTATGGGAGTTTCCAAGAAAAGCTTCCAACTGCAATTTTGAAATTCAAATATTTTTGGAAAAGTCCCACAATTCAAGGTGTGCAATTAATTCAAAATAAGCACAGATGAACAATACCATTTATTATCAGAGACAAATTTAAGGAATAAATCATTTCCAAAAATAATACACCACATCGAATCAAGAGAGAAGATATTTTCCACAAGCCCAAAAATGATCCTAAGGGATGTCTAGAATGATGAGTTTATTTCTGATAGGAATAAAAAGGTCTTAGGCGTTTTGCATCAGAACCAGGTGTTGTACCACCTTTTTCAAGAACATCACCATACAAAGTCAATGGATCAAAATTCTTTTCCCATTTAAAAAATCTTTTGAGTGAAAGAAATCAGCAGTGAAACAATTAGCCAGTCGGTAGCTTTCGCTCCAAAACACGGGTAGCTCTTTCTCAGAAGATCATAACATGATTCAAGCATATAAAAGAACAGAGAATAGTTCACAACTGAATAGCTTTCACACACAATGTATAGGCAGCTTTTTCCGTCAAAGGCCCAAAAAATACATCTTTCACATGGGAAAAATCATTCATTTGCAATTTGATCCACAATTGTTTTTAAAGAAAATTCATCAAATGAGTACTCAATAGGGTTACAACAATAAAACAGAAAAAAGCCAATGAAATGATCTTAAAAATGCAAAATGTCTAATGCACAAGAATTAAGATCAAAAAGAGGTTGCAACACATCAAGAAAGAGAAATGATGCACATGGTGTTGCAACACGAAACCCACATCGCCGTAGAGAGTCTGACACCCGCAGACTGTTTTCGGGTAATTAAACCTTTGAAAGTCTAGGGCTTTGGTGAAAATATCGGCAATTTGATTCTCAAGTGACAAAATCAATGGTAACAATTTTATTCTCAACCAAGTTTCTAATGAAATGGTGTCGAGTATCGATGTGTTTAGTTCGGAGTGTTGACCGGTTTTTAAAAATGTTTATGGCACTTGAATTATCACGAAGAAGTCGTAAGAGTTTTCTCTTCAACTCCATAGTCGATCGACAACATAGCATCCACAACATTTGAGAACAAAAGCTCCCTAAGGCTGTATATTCAGACTCAATAGTGGATAGGGATACACAACTTTGTTCCTTTCTGTACAATGAAACTAAATTGTTACCAAGGTAGACACATCCTCCATGAGTGCTCTTTCGATCATCGATATCACCTGTCAAATTAACATCACTAAACCCAGTCAAGTTAGTGTTATGACACTTGGTGTTGTAACACTGGAGCTCTTCCTGCAACAAATAACAGTTAGCGGAGGACCTATTTCCCTTCAGAATACAATTGTCAGAATTATCAAAGACATTACAAACATTCTTATCAAATTTGACATATAAATCATCATCACACAACTGGCTAATGCTAATAAGATTAGCTTTCAAGCCTTCAACATACAGGACGTTTTTTAAATGGGGAAGTCCTACAACATTTAACGTTCCTTTTCCCAAAACCTTTCCTTTAGCACCATCACCAAAAGTGACCAAACCATTTTCATATTTTTCAATTCAATGAGTTTTTCCAATTCTCCAGTCATATGACGAGAACACCCACTGTCAAAATACCATGATTCAGTCATATTAACTTTTAAAGATGTGTGAGCAACATTACAAGAAAACTCATTTTTCCTAACCCATATTTTCTTGGGTTTGTTGGATAAATCAACTTTAAAACAAGGAGTGTTTCTTTGGTGATGTTTGAACATCGAGTTTGCACTCTGCCTTGCCTATAGTGTTTACGGGGGCGATAACAATTAGGTCTTATATGGCTAGGGACGGTTGCAATAATGACATATAGGAACAAAAGCATTGCTTCTTTTTCCATTATGACTGAATGATGTTCCTTCTTTAACAAAAACAATCTTAGAATTTTTATCCATTTTAGCAGAGTTTTTGTTAGCATTAAAACCAAAACCAATACCTGCACGATCTTGCTGGTATTTTCCTTGAGAAAGAATTTCATCAAATCTCCCCTTTCCTGTGTTCAATTTTTTGATAGAAGTTGTCATCTCAGTGAGGTTTTTCTTCACTTTGGCAAGTTCTTCCTTTCTTTCCGATTCTTGACCTTTCGAACTTAATAACCTCTCCTTTGAGTGCCTCTTTTTAGCATGAGAAGACACACTACTTTCTTTTCCGATTCTCATTTGTTTTCAAGACAACCAAGCATTTTCCGTACATCTTTTGGTAAACTCTCCTTAGTTCTTCATTTCTTGATTCTTCATCAGCTTCAGAGTCATCCTCAGAGTATTCATCACTTGAATTGTTTTCCTCTGCAGTAATCACAGAGTTTAGACATCTTTTAACAAAAGGAAAGTTAGTGTCATACCTTCTTGGTGTTGTAACACCAGAAATAGCACTGGGGTGCGTTTCATTACAACCAACCTCTTTGTCAATGAAGGTGAATGATTTCCCATTCTTCTTTCGAGTATTTGCACATTCAACCTGGATGTGTCCAAAGCCACCACATTTCTCGCATTGAATACTTTTGCTTTTGATTGAGGATTTGCTTCTCATTCTTTTTGGTCATCAAGGAATTGAGGGCGAAACCGAACATACTTCATAAACACAAGACATGTTAGCAACAAATACAAAACATGATCTCACTAATAAGAATTAGTCTTTAGCTCGATACCAATTGATAGAATATGTTGCCCTATTAATCAATATTTCAATACAAAACCCTGGATATTCGGATTCAAAAACAGGTGTTGTATGTTAATGTTGTAACACTGAAACATACGACACACTCACACAGCGGAAATATAAATAACACCAGGATTTTTAACGTGCTTAGATTCCTCAATCTTAATGCACGAGGCCACGCCCAGAGAAGAAACAATCCAATATTAGAAAAACAAAGCTTATTACAAATACGACTGGATTTACGAATAGCATAAAGACTCTCTCTTTATCAATTCACCAACACTCGTATAAAACTAATCTCTTGATTGAATCTTCCACAATCTCAACCTTGTTGGAATCCTCCAACTTCAAATCCCTTGAACGGGTGAGTCGATCCACGCCATAGATCTTCACCTTCTTCTCCCGAAGAATAAAAATATCGAACAAATGATTTCTTGAAGAAGTACAAATATCTCGAAAAGGCTTTCTGGATGTCTTCTTCAAAAGCCTGACTTCACTTCTTATAGCAAGCAAGAAGAAATCCAATCCCTGATTTCAAGAGGATGATTTCTAGCGAAGGAAGGAAATCAGCAAAAACAATCATTTTCTTGTGGGTGAGAATCATGTACACAAGGAAAGTAATCAGAAAAAAAAATAACTGGCATTTATAAAAATGGCTCAATCAATTAAGATAAATCTATCCAATAATATCAAAGAACATTCACAATATAGAACACATGCCAAAAATCACAAAGATGAGACCGCTATGTAAAATCTCGCTTTCAAATTTTGTGCAACTGGTGTTGCATCACCAGAGTTACAACACTAGAACTTGCACCGAGCTCAATCACCAAATTTGCCAATTAAGTAACACTAACACATTTAAAAGAAAATATCACTTTGTACTATTTATTGTTTAGAAATAAATCTCACGAGACGATTAGAGAAACATAAGACTTGTGTAACGTGGGGGCGTAGACTTTTATGGTGAAAACTATCCAAATGAATTATTCACCCTTCTCAACTTGGACTTTAAGACGGTTAATTAATTACACCGTCCTAATTTTTATTATTTTAAATTCATGTTTACCATCAAACCATAATTTTTCACAATTAATTTACTAAGTTATGCTTTCTCCATTAAATATAGGGATAATTTTACATAAAATCCCTTTCTCCTAGGCCCACATAGACTAAATGTAGGACTGATGTTTGGGCTAATTACAAAAAAAACTCTGAGATTTTTAAAAAATACAAAAACTCTTTAAGGTTTGATTGCACTTAGATCTTGTCCTTCATAAGCAAAAAATATTTCAAAACCACCTTGATATTTGTAGAAATACTACAATTAACCCCTTAAACTTAAGACAAAGTAAAACATGAGGGGGGGCTGTATTTTTTTGTAGTTAGGCCAAACCTTGGGGATGTTTTTGTAATTGCCCTTAAATATATACATTTCCTCTGAATCCTTGCTATATCGCCCTATCACCGCTATCAACTGTAAACAACCAAAAAAGAAAAAGAAATATAAAAGATAAACAAAAGAGGTGGATGACAAATAAATGAACAAAACATTAATTAGTTGTATAAAATTGGCTATGAATGAGTCAGGGGGATAGAGTATTTCTTATTACTTACTAAATATAGAAACAAGATGTGAATGTGATTGAATAATAGCATAATTGAGAAAAAATAGCTGTGTGCATGCATTTGCATATGTAACATACTAAAAAAGGGCGTAGTATTATGTGGAAAGGTGATTGAGAGAATGGGATATCTGACTGAGCTTGCATCACTCTTTCTGCAACTTGGGTTATGGTCCTTCAAATATTTTTAGCTAAAAACTCTGAAAATTTAATAAGCATCCCAACAAGAATTTCATCATACATCGATGTTTTCTTAATTATTTTCTTTGTTTTTTTGGCTGAAAATTGAGGTGATGATTGTAGAGAATACACAATTTCTAAAGCGAAAATTAAATATTTTGTTACTACTTGGTTGATATAGTGCTATAATATTCTTGTGGGAAATATTAAGAACGAATTAACAATAACCTTTTTATTTATTCCACCTCGAAAATCCTATGTGCATCACAGCAAACATATTGTTGTATGAGGCCATACCTTGAATGAATTATAAGAATTAAAGCCACAAGTCATCTTCTGTTGGAGCAGCAAGTAATCAACTCACTTTGATAAAAATCCAAGAAAATAGAAACACTGAACTCGTCCACTCCTTTATTTTTTTTCCTTCATAAAATAAAGTTCCCCTATCTCAACACGTTCCTCTTCTTTTGCAATTAAAGTACTCTTGAGATATAATTGGGTAAAGATGATGGAGGACGACGGTGGACGTGCATTAATAGTCCATCCGTATTCATTTGTAAATTAACTACAATTTATGTCCTTAATTCCATTACATATTGGATTACTTCATTGGACACTTGATGATTTAAGCATCGAGTGGACTTTCTTGGGACAACTCTTAATCCCTCTTAACTTTGTCTGTTTGTGTTGCAAGTTGGTTTTTGATATGTGGATTTATTGGAACTCAGACTTAATTACCTTAACTCAGATTTACCTTGATTGTGGGATTAACTCGGATTTACCTTGATTGTGGGAGTTACCTTGACTCATGGACTTAGACTATTAGACCATCAGATACTCTGACTTGAAGTCACCTGCATGCATCGATTTTGAAATACAGAAGTATTATACAACTTGTATATTACTTTGAAAAACTAAAAATAAGTAAAATTCTATAAATTAACCAAGAGGTTAATTGGTATGATGTAATAGTAATACATGAAGATTGGATGAATTATGAATAAAATTATGATGATCAGAAAGAACCAAATGAATATATTAATATAACATTATTATGGGATGAGATATCTTATTCCATTTTCCCTATTCCATTCTCATTCCATTGTATTGGATGAAATACATGTGTACAAAATGATGCCACAATTGTACAAGTGTTTTCCATCCAACATATGAAATAGAGAGTGAAATAGAGAAAGTGGAACATAAGATCTAATCCCCATTTTTTATATTTAGTATAACATTTTCATCTCGCATCAAATCATACTTTCAAAATTTAATTTTTTTAGCACTGTTCTATAGGAGAAAAGAAAATTTTGACATGAAAGGTTTAACCCATCGCAACCTAAACTCGGAATTGTTTGAGGGATCAATTTTCCTTGATTGTAGAGATTTGTCTTTATCATATTTGAGAGCGATTGATACTAGTCTGATCGCATTGAGTGTATGTCCTCTCCCTCTACTATTCCCATTGCCCTCAAAAAACAAATCCGAAAATTTTGAAATTTCATTTCTCCTATAGAATTAAATCGAACCAACATTATATATTAAAAAAAGAAAAAGTTCTAATTAAAATAAATATTACAGTGTCGGGGTCCACCACGAGTCCCGAAGGAGATTTGCGAGCTGTGTACTCTCTGCGACTTTCAGTGTAGGTTTTTTTCGTACTTTATTTTTCTCTCTCACCCTCACACACACATATACGCGATACTGTGTGTGCATATACAATACACACACCTCTCTATATATAATTATAATTAGAAGTATCAATTTTTCCTAATTC
Source organism: Rehmannia glutinosa (assembly GCA_016081115.2). Lineage (NCBI taxonomy): Eukaryota > Viridiplantae > Streptophyta > Magnoliopsida > Lamiales > Orobanchaceae > Rehmannia > Rehmannia glutinosa. Next base: position 202,654 of record JABTTQ020003247.1, read on the forward strand.
TGATTTCTCCTTTCCAGATTGTTCGATTCCCTTTTCCTTTTTTTTTCCCTTCTTTTTTGGTCTGTGTGAGCTTCTTCAATTTCAGTTTCTACTCAATCGGGTAATAATTTGATCTTAATATACGTATTTCCATTTCCATTTTAGTGCCGCCAAAAAAGAAGCAGTGTAAGCTGATTATTGGATAAATTTTGTAAAATTGGAAAGTTTGCATTTATCGAGTCAGCCTGTATTATTGCGGAACGAAGAGTATTTATTGGAGTGTAATTAATAGCTTCATTAAATGAAGTATTTTAGTATAACAACTCTGAATTTGGTAATTTTTTTTGGTTGGAGTATTGATTTTATATAGAAAACTTGGTTTAAGATGGAAAGGAATTACGGGTAGTTGTGATTAATTGCAAATAACATTTTTCTTGTTTTTAATTTTGCTTCCGCCGATAAGTGTTCATGTTTGAAGTTGCTCCATTTTTCATTTTCTCTGTGTATATGCTTTTTTACCTTTTTCTTTTTTACGTTTACTGAATTTGGTGAATTAGGGAAGTGGTTTGTTGTTTGTGTATCTTTTTGTTCACAAAAGATGTGTTTGGTAAATTTAATCTCAAAGTAATGATAATGGAGATGAAAGTGTATTTATAAGCAGAATTCCAGACAAATGCTAATTCTGTTTAGCCCGTATTAATTTCCCTCCTCTCTTTATTAAATACTGTATTTTTTAGTTTCCTGCAAGGATAAGAATACACATATAGCTTTATTACATGTGTCTGTTTTGTTACTCTGTTTGTACATTAATAATTCTGTGTCTTCTTTTTGTGCATGGAAATCGTGATGGTTGTTTGTCCCCATGCTTCTGTAGCTTTTTTAAAAAGAGTGGAACTACTATTACATAATATATGAGCTATTTATTTTGGTCTTCCTCCCCTCAATTTGCAGGTATTTCCAGTATGATGCATTTGAGCTATTGGCTTCGTGGAGTATAAATTCTCTTCCTCTCTCTCACATACACACGCACGCGCGCGCACAGAACACAGATAAAAGATGGGTGACAGCATTACTAACGAGAGTGAAGAATGGGTGCTCTCTACTGATTCACATCTGAGCACTGATGCTGATAATTGTGGGGAAAGTTTAAATGGGGGGACTGTTTTGAAGAAAGGCCCATGGACACCTGCCGAGGATGCCATTTTGGTTGAATATGTGGAGAAGCATGGAGAAGGCAACTGGAATGCAGTTCAGAAACACTCGGGGCTTTTACGATGTGGTAAAAGCTGCAGGTTGCGGTGGGCCAACCATTTGAGGCCCAACCTGAAGAAAGGAGCATTTACATCAGAAGAAGAACAACTGATAATTGAACTTCATGCTAAGATGGGAAATAAATGGGCACGAATGGCTGCACATGTAAGCTTCAATAATCAGTTTTTTTATAAGCTTAACGTTTACGTATCTTTTGCAATTTTAAAGAACTTAATGTATTCCAATCTATAATGGTTGCACATAGTTGGTACTGTTTTATATATTTGAATAAAGATCTTATAATATTTTTTGAGGTTTATCTTGGAGGTTGACCTCTAACACAAAATTTGCGATTCTATCGTGCAATTTGAGGTATGTGGTAAACTAGACTGCTTCCAGTTGAAACTGCACTTGAATTTCTCAGAAAAGTACAAGATACACATGTAGAGTTATTACATGGTGTAGTTATGTTGGAACCAAGTAAAAAATATTGGAACTGCTTGTCATAATTTTGAATCTCTCAGTCACTGTATATTTCCCTCACCTGAAGGAGAAAAAAGGAATAAAAATCTAGGGGGAAGTATCATTAATGCTGCGCCTGGACCTAGGATCTCGGTGAAGGAAAGGGAAAGAAAAAGAAAAGTATCAAAAAATAAAGAAGAAAGTACAATTTGCTTCATTTGAAGCAGAAACATATTTCTCCTTAGTGTTTTCCTAAGTAAAATCCAGGGACCAAACATAGTGAGGGAAGATTTAT